>JAGSMU010000003.1:0-30000 GCA_029286865.1 Teinopalpus imperialis | reverse complement strand
TACTCTGGTAGCAATAAGGAATTACGGGTGACTGTTAAAAGAAAATGGACGGTGTTTTGTTCTTGGACGTTTTTATATATTGATTTTATAACTATTTTATTTTATAAACGAGCATACAGTTCACCCGATGGTTAGTAAATCCTCGATGCGTTGTCACTCCTCGGGTCTAAGATCGAATGCCTCGTCACCAGTAATAAGGATCTCCAGATTCCGATACCCATCAGACGAAACACAGCAGCATTATGCTCCTATTTCACGCTTGTATTCTGGGATGGCGTGGACCTTTCCCAGTAGAGCCGACTCGTTTATGCTGCTACCACTTGAAAAAAAGTAAAGGTGTTTGTATTTGGTGGGTTGGGTGAGTTATGGCTAGATGGTTGTAATTATATTATATTATCATTATTCACTGCTACGCAACGTAGACATCCACAGTAGAACGTGAGTGACATACCGCAAAAGATCAGCAAGTTGAAGAGGTAATCGGCTGGCCGTATAGCTCATAGAACCGATAATCGATGGGGAAGAAATATTCATGGATAGCAACCTCGGATTGGCAGTTTAGTATAGGACGACCCCTAGATGAAGTGTAGACCGATATGCAAGTTTGCCAAAAGGATGGCGGTGACTGCGGATTGTACTTTGTGGTAATGAATGGGCAGCAGTGGACTAAGGACAGGCTTTGATTGTGATGGTGAGGATATTCTATCAAGTCCTCACTAACGATTATTATCTAGGTAGATATACTTAGGCCCCATTTCTAAGGCAGGTACCCATTTGTACCTGCCTTAGAAATGGCGCCAGATATTTCATTATGATCCATCATTCAACTTTTTTTTCCCACTCCTTATCCAGTCCTATATATCATATAACTTTTCATACAACGGTTATATTTCAATATCTAATAATAGTAATATCTTTTCGTTGTAACTGTCCGTACATAGTTAATTCTACAAATTACATAATACGAAATTAGGTTTGCTATGTTTATTGTAACAAGGCGAAATAATGATTCAGTTGGCAAACACACGAGTATGCTGTAGCACATTATTAGCTCTGACTTGACTCCAACTCAATTTTGCTTCGCTCACACGTCTCGCGACAAATTAACTAATTATATACAAGACGGGTGGAACAGTTATTTTGTGATATGCGAGCTGTAATTGTGTAAATATTTGTGATAATACAACGACGATAATTAGTTATTAGCCATATTTAGTGGTATTGTCTTGAAATACATTATAAGGGCAGAGAAGGTTTTTTTTTAATTTTGAGGTTTTTAATATTACGAGTAATAAACGAGCACGCAGTTCATCTGATGGCAAGTGATTCCTACTGTCCATGAAATCTACATTCATCCTTGACAAGAAATTATAATGCCGATGCGTTGTCCTTGAGGACTGAGATAGAATGCCTCGTCATAATAAAGGTCTCCGGATCCCTATACTCACCAAACGAAACACAGAAACATTATGCTGCTATTTTAGGCTGGTATTCTGTGAGGGTGTGGCCCTACCCCGGTCGAGCGAACCCATTCATCCTGCAGCTATAAACAAACTGCAGCGTAGATCTACCACTGTTACATCTCCGTCCAACAAAAAAATCGGCATCGTGTTATTTCTCCAACTAGTTAGTACCTGGCCATCTGGCCGGATCATTTCGAGCCTATTTATACGTTTGCGGGAATTATGGTAGAGCTACCCTGAAGTTTGTTAGATGCAAAATTAATGGGTCAGTTCCTCCCGTAGATGGGCCAGGAGCCACAGAATACCTGCGTAAATAGCAACTTGACACTTCTGTTATGCGTATGGTGAGTGTAGGGATCAGGGTATCCGTAATAATATAAAAAAATGCAGGTTTCATTATTTAACTGTTTATTTTTCACATTTAGTGAAGACATCTATAGTTATTGACATTTGTTTCATATTTAATAGATGAATTATGTATAATGTTATATATATATATATATATATATATATATATATATATATATATATATATATATAAATATATATTTATATTTATCTTTACATACATTTTTGTACTCATAACTGGTCCTAAAGCAGCCGTGGCTGATTCAACATTAGGATGCACTTGAAAGTATTACCTGAGTTCAATATTCCGTGCTACTGCTAAACTGTAGCTTTGTTGTATAAACTGTGACGTAGTGAAGGAACATATTGGAACGAGGTCTAAGGTCTTCAGAAATTAGTCCAGATCTCACGTCAGGATTTTCAATGTTCAAACTAATAATATAGAGTTCAAGTAATTTTATATTCAATCGGTCAAGTGACAGTTTTAATGAAAAGAAAAGCAAGGATAATTTTATTGTATTTTTAAGCGCGACTTCTTTTGCGCATCACATAACGCCATGTCTAATAGGTGAAGTGACTATTTTAATAAGGACAAAAAAAACAATCTTACTGCGCTACCACAGACTAAATATAAATTAGTGACGTGCGGCAAATATCGATTGAAAACAAAAATGGTATAGCGATACATTATCGTTTATTTTTCTTTGTTTGACAAGGTTTGTATCATAAAAGTTAAACAGCAGCGAGATATAGTAATTTAGAGTTTCATAGTCATGTGGTTCGGTGCCATGTTGAAGTAAGTACGATTTTTAGCTATTATGCTAGATGAAATATGTATTCGTCCATACAATGATGATATCAATGATGATGGTCCTGGTTGATTCGGACCACGACAATATTATCTGATTATTGCCACATAATATTAACTGCGCAGTATATTGTATAGTGCCGTAAGCATTTGCGCAAACACACTCGTCACTCGGCACTCACTCGTCGTCCCCTTTTCTATTCCGATGCACGTATAAAAAGATCGAAGGAACGTTTAAATGCAGTATCAGGGACACGAGACTTACATACAACACATCCAAACCAGAAAACAAACAATTTGCTGAGAATCTAACCCAGGACAGCTTTCAGGTAATCTACCACTATTCCACGCGGCGGGTATATATATATATATATATATATATATATATATATATATATATATATATACCCCCAAAAGTAGAAATGTGAAAAGGGGCCAAGTTCGGAACAAACTCGGGGTTGTTGTCACCGATAAAAAAGTTGAAATCTAAACGTATGCCAAGTGCCATAGCTGTTCCTTAAATCATATCTATAGGAATGTAAAACGTTCTTCAAATTATTTGAAAGATTATTTGTTACGTTCTTTGATATTAATTTATAACTTGGCAAGTTATATACAAATATATTGTTTGTGGTATAAAATAAACCAACAAAGTTAATGTTTACGCTAAACATAATGTATTGACTTTTAAAACTTGCCAAGTTTTAAATAAAATATCAAAGACCCTAAGAAATTGAGCGAACTTGACCATCCTTTTGTGAGACTTAGACTTTAGTGAGACATCACTAAATTATGAATGTTTTATCTTTTCATTTGTCTAAAAAAATATATAGCCGTCAATGTAATATGAGCCTCTGCATCCATCGACTACCTGCAGACTTGCATAGATCGACACAGCATCTAGTGGCTGGTAGCCCTGCGCTGCGATGGTCAATACGAGGTTGCCACTCGAGAACCTTTCTTCCCGATCGATGATTGGTTATACGAGCTGTATATACGAGTATATACGGTTAGCTCATTGCCACTTCAGTTAACTGATTCTTTGAAGTTACCTAAGTACTTCTGCAGATATCTACGTTTTTTATTCAATCAAACAGAAAAACAAAAATTCTTCATCAACTATTTCCATATTTTATAGAATGTAGCTAAGGAATATAGGTATTTTGGTTATAGATAAAGGTCGGGCGGTTTAATGATAACTGTTAAGTTAACTGAAGCGTTAATTTGGCTCGGGTCTAGGTTTATCAGACAAATGTAATGTAAAAAAACGATCATCGATAAATCAAACAATATTATAACATATTTCGTAAAATACACACACATACATATATCATATAATGGAATTAAACTTATTTTTTTATAGTTTAATAAGTTATTATTCATAAATGTTGCTTTCAATACGTTAATTATTATGTTCAAAATGGGTATGAATCACAGGATTTTCCTAACACAAGCAACTTCTTGCTTAAGTATGGTAACAACTAAAATAAAAAAATAAATCTTTATTCCACATAATTATTTGCACAATTAGATTCCTTGGCCCCTGAACTAAGAAAGAATCATGTGTGTAGGGGCCAAGCATTGATCGATGTTACCGATCGTTAATTATTCATACCTGGGTGGCATTGAAAATTTTAGAACCAGCCAGCTAGAAACAATATAAATTTCGATTAAATAACTCTTTGGTTACAGAATGTGATATATTGCATGCATTTGTCATTTTTTTTGTGAATTGGTGTCAATTCCAAAAGTCTTGTTACAACTAAATGAATTTAGCGCGAGATTAATTTTCAATCCTTGATTTATTACGAATTTCGTTGTGTTCTTAATCAACAACAAAGCTTATCATAGCTTTGATTTCGATTAGCATTTAATTATGAAGTCCCATCTCGCACCACTGTTTATAATTGGTTTAATGAGTTTAAGCGTGGGCGTAGCAATATTAGTGGATGATCTGCGTGAGGGACATTCTTCAACAGCGACATTTGAAGATAACATCAGTGCTGTGCGACGCATGATAGAGGAAAATAAGAGAGTGACCTAGCAGCAGATGCGGGTAATGTTAGGAATTTGTATGAGTCAAGTACAAAAAATATTACACGAACATTTAGGCGTCAGGAAGCTTTGCACCCGATAGATTCCCCGTACTTTGATTAAAGACCGGAAACGCCTGTGCATGGACTGGTGTCACGAAATATCTCAAAAGTTCCACGGTTGAGTTGACTCGAATGCTGTAATTGACATCGTCACAGGTGATGAAAGCTGGATATATTGCTACGAACCTGAAACTAAAAGACAAACTGCTCAGTGGGTGTTTCCTTTCGAGGATCGTCCAACTGAGGTAAAGAAAGGAAGAAGTCAAGGAAAAAAGGTGATTGCCTCGTTCTTTCGATGGAAAGGTCGTTTCGCGACACTTGTGCTGGAAGATGGAAGGACAGTTACTGCAGACTGGTATGTTAATTGTTTGCCTGTTGTCTTGGAAAATGTTCGACAGCAGCGCCCTCGAAGCAGGATCCTCCTTTACCACGACAATGCTTCAGCGCACTTCGCAAAATGAACAATTGAATATTTAGCTATAGCAGGTGTCGAGATAATGAGTCATCCACCATATAGTCCCGAGTTGGCGCCCTGCGACTTTTATTTATTCTCAAGAACTAAAGATAAACTTCCAGGTATTCGTTTTATGAGCCTTGAAGATGCGGTGAGTGAGAGTATGAGATGCTTACACTTCTGGTTTTGATTAGAAAGAGTGCAACATACGCCTATCCTTTACTAAGGAATTTACATCGAGCAGGGTATAGATGGGAGCGAAAGCGCGAATATATGTTTTGTATATTTTTTTACACATTTAAGTATTTTCAATACATAATATTTATGTCACTATTCTATGCAAATTATATTGTTTTTATTAACTTTTTAAGTGTCCAATGTGGCATAAAGTTATACAGGAGCAAAAATTTAAAAGGTACAAAACTCCTGTGGGAATCATAAAAAACTGAGTTTGTTCACTGTTTATGGAAATATCGTCTAAAATTGGGACGAGTGAAACATATAAAATATAATTTGGTACCGTATTTCATTTTGTTAATTATTAACAAAATGTGCAAAAGTGTCACATTTTAAACATCAATACACATAATATACTAAAAGAGCAAAAATATTATTACCGTATAACTCGTACTAGTGACTTCATTTACAGTTTTATTTTTTTATTATTATGAAGGTTTTTTCTACTGTAATAAGTGTGACAAACACAGCGTTCGAAACACAGCAGCATGATGCTGGTATTTTGTGAGGATGTGTTCCTTCTCAAGTTGATTCATTCAAGTTGCGACTAGAAACTGGTTATAATGTGGCTCTACCACGAAATAAGGTTATTCTTTAAGAGATGCTCTAGAGTTAAATCTGTTATAAAAAACATCAAACTCATTTTCAACGTCAATTCAAAACACATTATATAACATAGCAAATGCTAGCGTACGAAAAGTTATTGTAAATATTAAATTAAAATTAAATTTATTTAAGTTATTATTTCGTAAAAATATGCTCCATACTGAAACTAAGTTCTTGGTAAATTTGACGTAAATCGAAATAATTGACGTATATATGAGGAATCTAAATTGTTTAACTTTGTTTAAATTTTGTTCAACCCAAAACGACATAATCCGAGAATTGCTTGTATAATAAAAATGTTTAATGTTCGAAATAATATACATAGGATGATTACTTTACTTTTTACTTCCTACTATCCACTAGGAACAAACAAGCGAACAGTTGCACGTTACGCAATAAGTTATATAAAATTGTGAAGAATTAATAAAGATGTCATGGGCCGCCGGAATCACTTACCATCAGGTGTACTGTGTGCTCGTTTGTTATTCTCAATGTAATAATAAAATAGTGTCCTCTCTAGAGGAAGGACATACAATAGTTGAAAAGTGGCTGGCAATGCTTGGTTGTGATGACCAGCAGTAGACTTTGGATAGTTTGTAATGATGATAATGAATTAGACCTCGCGGTACAGGCCTGCCTAGGGTGAAGGCTACAGTGTGTGTAAATGTGAACATCAACTTGCGTTGAATTTGTTTTTCTTGTAAATATGTAAAATTGTGTTTTTTCTGTCTCTATGTATCGTTATGTTTTCAAAAAATATTGTTTACTTTATTTTTAACAAAACCCTCATAGGATGATAGACATTAATTTAAGCGGTGTATACATCGCAGTAAGTCGATCATTGATTCGATGGAAACATGGCACGTGTACACTGGCTTTATTCAGTACTACGCATAAATTACTAGTGAAACTATTGGCAAGGCAGTTATTGGTAAATGCGGGCTGCCATCGATCTTGATTAACTGTAACTAATTGCATAACGTGCAACTGCTCGCTTGTTTGTTCCTAGTGGATAGTAGGAAGTAAAAAGTAAAGTAAATAACCTAAGTATTACGAACATTAAACAATTTTTTTATAAAAGCAATTCTCGGATTATGTAGTTTCGAGTTAATCAAAATTTAAACAAAGGTAAACAATTTTTGATTCCTTATATATACGTCAATTATTTCGATACGTATCTATTGTGAACCATCTCCTAGCGAAAGCAATTAAGCTTAGTTATGGGATATATAAGTAATGATAATAGCATATATATATATAAAATAAGAAAATTATAGAAAATAAGTAGAAAATAAATAGTGTTTCGTGATTGTAGAAATGTTGGCATTATTCTGTTGGATATCATAGGCCGTCATCCCACTATAAGCCCACAGTGATGCAAAGTGATACCACCACACCAATATTCATCCTTGATGAAGACCCTGAGGTGTAAGATGGAATGCATGGTCCCAGGACCAACGACACAGAATCACCAACTGTGCGCTGGTTTGTCACCTTCAAAGTGGGGTAAAAATATGTTAAATAATTATAGTGAATTTTGCTGGATTTTATTAATGAGAAAGATGTATCATTAAAAATCAATGTTAGGTCGTACACGCTAAATAATTATCGTACCTAGTAATTGATAATATTAGTTATATTATCAATTACAAGGACATGTGGCACAGCACAAGTGTGGGTCGTTCGAATATTTCAGTTAAAGTAATTCGACGATCCGAATGTATGAACTTCACACAAATACCAACATTCGTAGTTGAGGCGAAACTTCATAGATCTGACGCAGTGTTGCCAACATTAATATTATTCTTTCCGCTAGTTATCAAACTGTATCGATTTTATTTAAACTGTATCATTTTATTAACACGTTTCCTCCTGCCATTGCAAGTATAAACATATATCCCTTAATTTCATTATGAAACGAAGTTGTTTTCATCTGAAACTTAAAAAGAAAAGATTTTTTAATTGTATTAACGGTGACAATTGAGCACACAGTTCAGGTGAAATGCCTGGTCACCAGTGATAATTGAGGATCACTTCACTCATCATCATCAATTGAGGTATTTTTTGTTTTCTATATATATAATAATAGGTCTTTACCTATGAAATTGTCGTTTTGTATGAAATAAGCTGAAGTATTTTTTTTTAAACTTTTTTATTTCTGTTATTTAAAGTATGCTAACGCAGTGGCAGTTTATTGATGCCCTTCTTGTAAAAATCAGCTGGACGGGAGGCAACACTCTTCAAAGGCATTTTGTACTCTCGGGAATTGATTTTTCCCGCTAAAATATTGTCCGAATTTTCAAAAAGTAATAGTCGGTGGGTGCAAGGTCTGGTGAGTACGTTGGATGAGGGAGAGCTTCCAACTCCAACTCTTGCAGCTTAGAGACTGTCTGTTGTGCAGTATGGGGTCGCGCGTTGTCTTGTAGGAGCAGTGGGGACGACCGATTCACCAAACCTGTTTGCCGATATGCGAGCACTTCCATCATTGTCTTCAGTTTATCATAGTACACATCTGCAGTAATGCTCATGCCGTTTGGTTTTGCATTGCTTCGGTACTTAACCTGGATCTAACCAACTTGCTGAGCGCTTTCGATTGTCGAACAGAATCCACGTAACAATTCGGTTCAAAATTCTTTCATTTCTGTGCCTGTTGACCAGCGCGAGGCAGGTCTCAACGCGCCACCTTGCCAATTTGTCGCAAATGGATTAATATTGTTTTGATGTTAACATCAAAAGCTGCTGCTAGCTCGGCTGTAGATTGAGTATCATCAGCTTCCACAAACGCCTTTAATTCATCGTTGTTGACCAAAGTGTCCGGACGACCACGAGATTCATCTTTCAAATCAAAATTTCCAGAACCAAGCATACCAATAAGGGGTTATGCGTTCGTTTGTAAAATTTTCTCCGTACACGTTGTTGATTTAAGTGTCGTTTATGTCGCGTTGATGCCACGACGGAACTCATAATCCATAATTATATTTTCCTATTCATTTTGCAGTTGGAAACAAACTGCAGTGTAGCTCTACCACTCTTAATTTTTTTTATTTATTCCTTAGACATGTTGGTTTCCTCACGATGTTTTCCTTCACCGCCGAGCACGTGATATATAAGCACTTAAATATGCTACTAACAATTCAATTTCATTGCAATTAAAAAATTGTTCCCGGCACTGGAGATCAAACTGACATCTATCCGTGAGTTAAAAGCGATACACTGAGATATCATTGCTCCCGTGGGAAAGATAAATAATTAATCTCGCTTAAGTTCCGACATCGATTTGCGTTTAGAGAAGACAAATGACTCTAACTTCGATTCTAATGCTTCTATCTATTAATTTTCGTTTTGCTTATTTATATATTTTAAATTGCTTATATCTCTGAAATACTTCTTTAGGGAGGAGGCGTATATATACCCTGCAGTGGGGTCGATTATATAATCATCATTCATAGTCGACTGCTGATCGTATAACTCCCTCATAGATAGCCACAAAGCAGGACCCTGAGCCACCTGCAACCATCCACTTCCAGCAAACTTGCATAGGTCGCATCTGAACGGGGGTTATTACGACTGTAAGTCCGCGGTTGTCACTCAAGAACCTCTCATCCCCAACGGTTATCGGTTTTACGAGCCATATAGCCAGCCCAATGCCGCTTGCCAGTCTTATATATACAGACTTTCTCTTTTTTAAAATAATTATTTAGTAACGAACCCCAAACGTACGTAAGCCGTCAACTTCTTAATAAACTGAGCCTCAAAATTGCTTCATAACTCGGAAATTACTTTCCAAAATAAGGGCATCATAATTACTGGCATAATTGGTTTCTCGATTAATCTAAAATTTGAGGGAACCTCGGCGACCTCCTTCACCTCGTTTATGTTTTAAAATCTTGTATATTCTGCATTCAAATATTGATCGTATATGCTATAACTGTTAATGTATTTTAAACGTTTTGTTACTTAAATGTCAAAGACGCCTTTCTATGGACTATTTATGGCCTATATAAACAATTTTTTAAATGATAGCAAACTATTCATGCGATGGAGAGTGTACACCGCCGCCCATGAATATATCTTGAAGGTAATAAATTAATAAAAATACCGCAGGCAACAGCGACAGTGCGAAAAGCTCACCGTACCGAATGGCCAGCCTTTGAGATGATGAGGATGAAAATTTGGATTCTGACGTGATGTAAGATATTTAGACCCAGTGGCTGGAATTAGTACGAACTTAATTTATGAATTTAGAATTAATTAATACAAATATGTAATGTTCTTTTAGTAATATTGGAATGCAATCCTGTAGTCCCGAGCTTACAGAGTAGAGCTCAAGCTTGCCTGTCGTACAAGAGAGTAAAAGGAGATTTCAGGTTGCTGGGTGATCAGGGGAGAGCTCTGATCGTCCACGAAAACCTGGGAATTACCGCAACTTGTTGCCGTGGCACAGCGAGAATACGAGGGGAGAGTCGGCCTCTTCTGAGACTTGTTTAGGCACAGTACATAGGGTATCGGTGCGTTCTATAGGAGATTCTGGAACCCCTGTCAAGGCACTGTATATAGTTATATATTTAAATGTGTTCTTTAATATTTATTAAGGGAAATTTCTAATATAAGAAATTCCTTCTTAAAAGGTCCACTGACTTATGACTTAACTAACCGATCGTGAAGTTGATGAACTTGATTTTTAAATTTCATATTAAATTCTCTTTCAGAAAACTCGTTATTTCTCTCTCTCGTACTCGTATTCATTATATGTGTATGTTATTGTACTCCATTATTTCCACGCTTGAGAAAAAATGTCTCAGTTGGCAAACGAAAGCCTCGAACTATGTTATTAACTCAGACTTGGAATAACTAGCTTATTTTTCTTCGCTCGTTAAGAAATGAGGGTCGGAACTTATTTTCAGATTGTCGAGATACATTCTCGTGTAATTTCTTGGATGTCAACGTTGATAGGTCATTATTGTTATTTATTTGTTGGCAAAACATGTAGCGAGATATACTTACAACTTATTAAACCTTACAACTTGATAGTATGTAATTTTTTTTTATTGAAGAAGCTGTTTTTGTTTCAAATAAATAAATAAAAAGCTAGTTGACACGCATACTGTACCTGACCCGTTCTAGGAATAAGAATATGTTTTTTTTTTAAATAAAAGAATGCTAGCAATGCCATTAAAATTACTAACATTTCCGTAAACCACTCCAATTAAACTTAAAATGCTTGTACTAGGAGATGGTACACGACAATAATCGAATGGTGGATTCGTACCAACGAATTTGTTTCGCAGACAGTCACTCTAAGCCATTAGGCTATAAGCTATATATATTAAGTAATTGACAATAACATAACATATGTGTTTGGCTCTTCTCTATCCTCCAAGAGCTCCCACCGAGAAGATAGCCAGCATTCCATTCCATCACATCTTCATTAGAGATGTATGTCTATCAACATCAATTGAGGCAAGAATGAATAGGCCTCTGGATCTGGGGTGGCCGTTGCTCGGCGATCTATTCGGGAGATCTATTAGGTGATCCATAGGCGTGCTTTACCTGGAGTGGAGGGGGGAATGATTTCTTCCTACGAGTCGGGGCTTTTAGGCCGGGAAAGTGTGCGAGAGTATTTGGCCCGGCCTTCTATAAGTAAAAAATAAAGAAAAAACAATTTACTGTATTTATTTCTGTTCTGTTTATGTATTGAGACAAAAAACAGTCGTTCTACAATTAAATTATAAAAGAAATCCATACATTGCTATCAAATTCCATTCCAATTTCTGTATAAAGAAATTTATTTACTGCGACCCTCGTGTTCGTTCCCGTAAAAGGAGAAATAAGTTACCTACAGTGTACGTTCAACCAATTTCCAAACGTGATTTTAGGGATCGGAGCAAGTTGTTTCATTGCTGTATTTGCTTTAATATAATTCTTTTCTATGGTTTTATTTATTTATGTGTTTAAAAATTATACCTTATCAATCTTATCAACACACTAGAATGTGTTCATCTTACGTACCACTCTATAATATTCTGCTAATAATATTTTGTTATTATAGTACCCGTAAAATTAAGTAATCTACATAAGTATAAATTAAATGTTGTTCGTTGGTAAACACATACACGGCTAGACTGATTTGGTTACTTATAATTTTTAATGTTGAAAGAAAAATAGGAAATGTTGCCCGGGCAATTAGCAATTGAGATAAAACTCGGATTAATCAGCCGTCACTGCTTCGATCGCATTTATAAATTGTCCGCGATCGATATTTCTTCAATGCTTTAAATATGTCTAACCACTCGTCTACTATTCGGGAAACATCAAAGACTATGACGTGTGTAGCCACGAAACACGTAAATAAGGCAGTAGTACACCATTTTTGTAATGACACAAGCCAGTGCTTGTTTATAATCCAATCCTTCGCTGCTCGCATTAAAAGCGACAAATCTTGGATGCTTCTTCCCAATACGAGGAATATCCACAACGATAGGATGGAAACCGCGCTTCTTCTTGTCGGAAGATGCAAAGGAGATGGGAGAATCATGTAATGTAACTTCTCTGCACACTCTCCAAAATTTAACCCCGTAAAACAAGGCTAAGAAGGTTGGTTTTAACCAAATCTGAGTTACCAATTAGCCTTTTCGCGCGCCTTTGCAATAAGTCCAGTTGCAAATTGGCATTTCGCAGCTTCTGCTCAAATGTGCAGCCGTTTTCTCCATACAAGACCGAACTTATACATTAGGGATCAACAACTGTTGTGGTGTGACGTAGCGCCGCACTTTAGTGAGGACTCCCAGCCTCCTAGAGGAAGGTTTTGCTTTGCTCAATGATGTCTAAATGCAAACCTTATTATAATAACTATACAGTTCAGTTTTGCCTGAGCCCATGTGCTCGAGAAGTGGCGGTGTCTTTGATGTTTTATAGATGTATCTTTGTATAAGAAAGTATAATTTTACAAAATTCTTTTTAAACTCACACCTGCGCTGTCCATGAACAGAGATACGATGTCTCGAATTAACGTAAAAATAATATACAAAAAGCAATATATCTGGATGTTTCTAAGTAAAATAAACTGTTCGAAAAGTTACCCCATATTTTTTGAATAAATGAGGCGTTAAGCATACATGAATAACATAATATTTTATATAATATACCTTTACGTTGAAACAAAAAGACAACATTAGAGTTCTTATCAAAGTTGTTACCAACGTTAGACATGTTTTCCTATTGTATCGAGGGTGAAAAACGAGCACACACTTCTCCTGATGGTAAGTGATTCGCGTTACCCGTGAGGTCTAAGATAGTTAGTGGATATTTCATCACCATTATTATTGCTTTCTGGATCCCTACACGAGTTGAAACCTATCAGCTGATGTTCTACGCTGGTATTCTGTGAGGAAATGGACCTTCCTCGGAGCTTCCTTGAGCTGATCCATTCAAGCGGCAACTATTAACAATACATCGTGGCTGTATTACGATGTAAACCTTTAACGATGTGAATAATATGAGCTTTATTCATAAATCAGATAGCATTGCGTTCTGTGGATGTTTAACCTCTATTATTATTATTAATCAATTAGCCTAACTTTTTCATAAATCAGATACCATTGCGTTCTGTGGATGTTTAACCTCTATTATTATTATTAATTAATTTGCCTAACTTTTTCATAAATCAGATAGCATTGCGTTCGGTGGATGTTTAACCTCCATTATTATTATTAATTAATTTGCCTAACTTTTTCATTGTGAATTTAATCTTAAGTTCTCCATTCCTCCTTGTGTACTATACACATTAAGTTTTAACTCATATATTTTGAATTTTAATAATATATAGAATGATAGAAAATCAAAGTAAAATAGCGGCATAATGTTGGGTTTGGTCTGGAGTGTGGGACGCATTCTGTTAGTACTAAGGTGTGACTATGCATGTGCATTATGATTCGTTAAGATAAATGTAGTTACCGTGGGCCGTAGGAGTCACTTAACATCAGATGAACAATTTGCTCATTTCTCATCAATAAATAAATGTAATTAATTCATATTCATCAAGTATGCAAATGAAAATTGCATTAAAATTAAAATTGTAAAAGCAATGCAAATGAAAATTAATTCACAGCTAGCTGGATATTTGATGAGGCATTCTACGAAACATTCCTGTGACTATAACGTCGCATACTATCATATAATTTGTTACACTACTCCCGATGCTCTGAATATTCATAACATGCAAATTTTCCTATATATATATATATATATATATATATATATATATATATATATATATATATATATATATAGGAAACTACACTTCACCTGATATATATTTACTATTATATATATGTATATACTACACTTTCGATGACCTTCCTCCGAGGACAGAAGAAGTATTTTAGACATGTGTTTCCTTCATAAGCTTCTTCATGGCACGCCTTAATACAGCTTGAAAGTTTGACATTTCTGCTACCCCGCTATAACAGGGCGTAAAGTGCGTTAACTATTTGGTACAACTGTTTCTCAATCTTTTCATTGTTTCTTTACCATTTGTATGGTGCGACCCACAAAAATGGCAAGTCTTACCTTCACTTTAAATTCAAGCTTCCCCAGACGGGGCCAATTTTGATGCAGCAGTAGGATGTAAGATCATATGCGTGCTTATACAAAATATTATAAGAACTCAGGCGATAAAAACGCAGTTTCGCGTTACAAATTGAAATTATCGCGCGTATAAATCGCGCCTTTGACGTATGCGCTTTTCACAGAAACAAATTTTGATCAGGTTATTGCTATTGGATAAATTGATAAGTATAGTACAGGTCTTATTTATACAACAGATTGCAACCCCCTAGGGGACGTGACCCCCAAGATGGGAAACGATGCTCTACAGTAAGAATATGCAACGACTATAACAAGCTTTCACTACTGATAGGTAACGTTGATGATCTTGCAAAATCGAAACGATAATTCGTTACGATTTTGCAAGTTCATATGAGAAGTAATGCTGTTATGGCGATACGCATCTATTGATAGCTTCTTCAGATGCGTATGGACAGATTGATAGTTATCTTTCTATAATTATGAAACTAATGCACATTTTCTAATTGTTAAACTATTACTGTTGTAATATTTTTTATTAATGTTGTAATAACTGTTATTGTCACATATATAAGAATATCGTTGTATATACTATTTGAACGTAAGTGTAATAATATATATATATATATATATATATATATATATATATATGATATTAAATTTGAAATAAATATATAAATAAATAAAGAATTAAATATTTAATTTCTCTTACTTCGACTACAACCGAGCCATCTCGCTCGAATCAGATAAATATTACGATCCAAAATGAGCACGTACGGGAATTGGCAAATTCGTGTCAAGCGGTACTAAACCGATATTAACTGAACACCTTAGCTTTGCATATTTTTATTTCAAAATTTGCAGACTTAACCACATAATTGAGGGTTTAAACAAACAATTTATACCATAAACTTCAATGGAACTTTGAATCGTACATAATTAGGTTGTTAAGCTAATTACTATTTTAAAATGAACGCGGAAACGTACATTTGTTGATATACTTTTACTATATTGTATTGAGGGTAACAAATGAACACACAGTTATCTTGATGCTACTTGATTTTTTATATAATTGACCTTAAGACCATGATACCCACATTGGTCTTAGATAAGATAATCATTATGAAGTTGCGTTGTAAGACTAAGATGGAATGTCCCTTCAAATGGGAATTTCAACCCTTCAGTGGAGACACTTACCAATCGAAACAGCAGCATTATGCTGCTAGTCCACGATGGTATTCTATGCGAGTGATACAGCTCAATGCTTAAAGAAAAAAGTCTTTAAAAATGCATATTGCCAGTGATGACACCGAATCTGAGCCGTGGTCCTAGACAGCTGACCATATGTAGAAGCTCAAAGTCACTCAGCGAGCTATGGCGCGGGCTATGCTCGAATCAAAAACGTGGTTTTACGCAGAAGAACTAAGGTAACCGACGTTACTTAAAGGGTCACTAAGCTAATTTGGCTATGAGCCTGCCATATACCTCGTAGAACTGATAGCCGGGAAAATAGGTTCTTGATTACCAACCTCGTAATGTAGTACGATCCTGCACTAAATGGAGTGACGACCTATACAAGTCTGCGGGAAGTTGATGGATGCAGGTGGCTCAGGAACGTACTCTGTGGCCATTTTCGGGGCCTTTGTTCAACAATGTACTAGTGACGGGCCGAAGTGACGGTCGAACCGATCTAATCATGTTTTAACTAGAAACTAGGGCAACGTAACCACGTTGACGTAACTAGTTGCGTATAATTTCTAACAGTGGCAGAACCCTGCAGAACTCAGTCGAACAGATCCAATCATGTTTTAATCAGAAACTAGTTGCAATGTCCAATACTTTGACGTTACTAGTGGCGTATATTTTCTTACAGTGGCAGGGTTCAGTAGAAATTATACGCTACGTAATAAAGGTTTTAAATATAAAGAAGTTGTCTAATTTTTAAAATCTCAGTTTATAGTGCTCTCAGTATATAAGTCGACCGTGTCTCTCCATACACGTACTCTACGTACAAGTATTCATTATTCATTGTACACACTTGTTATAAATTCTATGAAAAGAGTTTGGTTCGGCCAGAAGAGGGAGCATGGCAAAATTCTCCAGGGACACTAAAAAAGCTAATTTGTTTTGAATTTATTTAAAGAGTTAGACGGGATAAGGACGGGGCACTGGTAATTTTTGTTTAATACTTCTTGTTTTGATTAGAATTTTGGTCTGGGGATTTGCTGATTGCTTTCACTAATGTTGATGATCAAGATTAGTTTCCACCACAGTGAAATATTTTAAGGATGTAAGATAATGCCTACATAATGCCTGTGTTACTGTAATATAATAATTGTAATGTAATAATTGCTAGGATTCTATGATGACATGATCCTTCCCCGGTCTGGTGGTATATATTGGTATATATACCACCAGGTATATAATGGTATATATATATATATATATATATATATAAATGTATTAATATAGGTTGTAACTCTTCTTGTAATAGATGATTATTACAATAAAATTTTCTATACTTGTAAGACCTATAATATAATTTAAATTATAATATCCCACCATGTTCTATCAATGTTTGAAAGTGATTTTTATGACAGAACCTAAAAGCTTTTCACAGCCGCAGAGTAATATAAATATAAACCAAAAGTTATTACAGAACCGAGTTATGGGCGAAACTAGTTAAAAATATTTAAATTTACGAACGTTTTGAACATTTTGAATGCGAAATATTCCGTGTAACGGTAGGAAACTACAAATTTAAATTCGCCAACTATAATTCAATTCTGTACGCATGTAGTTTGATATACAGAACATTGTTTACGACATACTTTTCCCTTATTCAGACACAACACTTTTAAAAACATAAGAATTCTGTATCCGCACGTATGCACTTACGCACTGTTTCCAAGGGAAATTTCACCCCTGCTTGCTTCAACGATTTTTTAAGACCCAATGTCGCCGTGTCGTTTAGAGCAGGCCATGTCTTCTAAAACTGACCATAATTTGAAGTCTAAAGGGTTGAGGTCTGGGCTAGATGAGGGCCAGTCTTCAGCTCTTATAAAGTCCAGAACGTTGGTTTCAAGCCATGCTTGGGTAGTTCGTGCCTTGTGACCAGGTGTAGAGTCCTGTTGGAAAGTCCACGGTTTATTTTAAAAAGTGTACTGCTGAGAGGTTTCACAACATGATCCAAGACTGTATCTTGATACACTTTGGCTGAAGTTTTCACTCCTTTTTCACAATAATGTAGTTTTGTGACTCCTTGATAAGACATGCCCAACCAAGCCATCACTGACGCAGGATGTTGACCACGTTGTACCTTTCCGACCACTTGAGCAGCTTCTTTAGAACTGTGAGCGTACATTTTATCATTTTGCTTATTGTAGTGTTCTTCAATCGTGAAAATTTTTTCATCGGTAAAGAGGATATTTCTGTGCCTTTCACCTGCGTATCGCAACAGAAGGCATTTTGATCGATCCACTCTCTTTAATTGTAAAGATTGATTTAGGGCATGGCCTGTATATCGACGATAAGCGCTGAGCTTCCGATCTTGTTTTATAATACGTGACGAGTCCTAGCGGGAATTTTCATTTCTCGCGATAAGATTTTTTGCTTCCTAATGGGGTTTTGACAAATTCTGGCTTTAACATCATTAACAGCCTTTGTAGTTCTAACAGTACGCGGCTGCCCCGAACTTTTCTGGTCTTTGACAAAGGAAGTGTTGTTGTATCTGTTGATAGTACGATATACGAACATACGGCTGATACCAAGCATTGAAGTGTCAAGAACATGACCAACGGGTCCATACCCACTTTGTGCAAAGCGATCACTGCAAACCTATTTTCCTATTAATGAACACGATAAAATATGTGAAATGGCGCAAAACGGAAAGAAGTTATTAAAATTTCCAAAAATAAAAGTTTTTATGTTACAGTATTTATGGTCAGACTAGTTATATATATATATATATATATATATATATATATATATACATGTATATATTTATATATATACACAGTACGGTACGTAGTATTTTGTATATACATTTTTATATATTTTTTTAAATAAATGTAAAAGTAGTATCTTAAGTAAGTATTATACTTAATGTATCGCGACAGAATTCAAAATTTCATTATTATCCTTTGAATGGTTGTCAATTCATCACTGTGCGATCTAAATTTTGTGCCACGCTTGCACGCTTGTGTTGCTTCTATGCACAAGCTGCCAGCAGCGGTATTTCCAGACTGATAGGGGCATTCAAGAAAAGAGCCTACACCTCACTTGAATATCGGCAACTCACCTGTGACTCCTCTGAAGTTGCTAATGTTCTTGGGCGGCGGATATCATTTACCATCGGAAAGTGGAAATGAGTGTAGCTTCAAAAGAAATCCATAATAACTCAATCGAAGGATTTTGCTACGTCCAAACAGATAGCTAAGACTTTCCCCTTGCTTTCGGTGACTTCTGTCCAACGGTGGGTTAAATCAATCAGAAGGTAAACCTGCGGCACACAATGTAGATGAACTGGCAATGATTTTGCCAGAGAATGATTTTTGAATAATAATAACCACTTTTAAATAATACAACAAAGTTGGCAGCAACACCAACATCGAATATCGTTATCGCCGCAACGAGCAAGCTGGCAAATTATGTTTTATCGTAATTTTGGTACGCGAAAATTTCGTGGTGTCAATGTTTTATTGGCGTGAAGATTTATAATGTTGAAGCTTGCCATAGAGGTTACGTGTTCCTTTAAATAAATTGTATGAAAATGAACATTTTTGTTTTCGGTAAATTCGCATTGCAAATAAGTTTCAACTTACTTTTTAACGGCAATGATGAATTCTCTTTTGTCAATACATTTCTACCCTCAGGTAGTTCACGTATTATACTTAGTGGACATTTTTGAGGTGCAAGTGAGTAAGCGCGTGTTATCCACATCAAAGATTCTAGATGTACATGCCTTACACACTTTCTCATGCAGCTAGCAGCGAAGGACCACGTCTCTGTATCGTAAGTTATCTTTGCCAACACGCCCTGGTTATATGAAACGTAGCCATCTGTCGTAGAACGAGGGTGACTGACATAGCTCCAAAGATTAGCAAGCAATGAAGTTACAATGGGCATTATAGCTTTTAGAACAGATAACCTAAGGGGTAGAAAGGTTCATTTTTATGCATTCTCTCTCGGACTGGCGGTATAGGACGACCACCCATGAGGAGCGACGACCTATACTTGTTTACGGAAATCCGATGGATGCTCAGGATATCAGAATCGTGCATCCTCATCAAAGATTCAAGATACAAGTTCGTTGTCACCCATGAAGAAATAGATAGAATGCCAAGTCGCGAGTAAAAAGGGTCACCGGATCCCAATACTCACCAGACGAAACATAATAGCATTATGCTGTCATCTTACTACTACTTACTACTATTAGCTGATATTCTTTGGGGGCGTGGTTCCCCCCTCATCAAATCGACCAATTGACGCTACAACTAGAAATAGGCTCAGAGGCTAGAGGCTAGAAGCATCTCTGTTGAAAATGGATTTTCTGTTGTTTTACGATTTTCTACTTACAACATAATTAAAACCATTTGGCAACCCGTTAGCGCTAAACTGACAAGAATACAACGCTTGAATTAGTGTCACCGCGTATGCGGTATAAGTGCAAATTTGTTCTATGGGATTTGTTATCGAGTTCGTTGATATCATCGATGCTTAAGTGCTCCAGCATGTATGGGTAAAATAGTTCCATAATATTGTTGCGTTTCGTTTGGTGACATTATTAAGAAGGCTGCAGGTAATGTATGTATTCCATCTCTTTCTACTAAGAAGACAACGCATGTGCATCTTGAATCTTTTTTGAGGATATTTACCATCAGGTGTGTTTGTTTACCTTTTATGAGTCTACCTTTATGTGAACAAATCTGTATATAAATGGGCTTTTACTTTACTATTATAATAATATTCGAATTGTTTTATGCCGATAACACAATAACCGAAATCCACATGATAAGAATGTCAAACGTGCCTATTGCTGAGATGAAGGGTTAGGAAATGTGCGAGCATGAATAAGTTATTATTTCTTTGTCGATACACATTGTTGTATGAGCGACATGTCTTTTGAAACTGAAAGGCATATAATAAAATTGACAGATGATTTATTTATATTGTAGGACCAAAATTAAACGAACCTTTTAAAGAAAACCTTGACTTCTTTTTAGAACTATAACGTTTTACAATTTTTCCCTTAATTATAAAAAGTCTCTATACTTCTCTCTTTCTTTTCGTAAAATTTGAGACAAATCGAAAACACCCACTGTTCCGCCGAGCGGCTCGTATACATATCGTCCATCTGGAACAATGACTCACGTTGAGACCCTCAAGAACAAGATTGAATATCTCGTCATACACGCTCCATTCGAAACACAGGAGTGTCATACTGCTGGCATTCTCTGTGGGCGTGGTAATTTGCAGTCGAGTCGACCTACTCATTATGCAGCTTTAATCTACCTGCATGTCTCTACCACTGATCTGATAATAATCAGAAGATATCCATATGATCGAACCGTCAACACCATTTGTGCATAGTTTTTATACAATCATAAATAAAAAAGGAATTGAATTCTAAAAATTATCTAGAAATCAAAACTTAATGAATTTAAACAAAATTTAAGATATAAATGTTAGTTTAAAAAAGGAATAAAAGGTATCACTGCATATAATCGATGTATATAGCTTTTAAAGGCATTACAAGCCCGCGGGGAATACCCGAAATAGCTCTCTTATCGTCAAAATTTATGTGACAGTCCCTGGACCGAACAAGCTACCTTGCATATTTGTTCAATTCGAAACTTGTTTTATAGTAACGTAAATTTTATGGACTATGATGTTAATGAATTTTTGCTCTAATAGGTTCATCAGGTAAGTCAATCTGTAATGTACATATGGAGTATCCCTACTAGCACGAAACACAGTTACAGGAATTGACAACGGTCATCTTAAATCTGTCGGGCCGCAGGAATCACTTACTATCAGGTGAACTGTGAGCTCGTTTGTCGACTATAATTTCTTGCAATTAAATATATAATGAATATATAAAATAAAACCTAGAACATACGAAAATACTAACACAAAAACAACAATAGTTACAGCGTGGTATTCAATTGGGTTTTATTGTACTACTAAGGTAGTCATGGAAATAAAAAAAATGGACTCAATTCATTGGGTATTATGAGAAACACCGTGGCTAAGTACACTAAACCCATCTGTATGATTGACGTCCACAAATTGTTCTATAAATTAAATGTTTTAATTAAAATCCTTTAATTGTATTATTTTAAACAATTTAATTTTTAACAATATATAAGTTTTGTATAATAACCTTATACAAAACTTATATATTGTAGAGAGAGTAGAGAACAACCTAGACGGTGGAGGTGCGTAAAAAGTCTATATATTTATATATGATACCTTCATGTCTAAGAATAAAAAATATTTCGAAGACATTCGAAGTAATGGACTATACTCTAACACCCTCTCTAGTGAGAAGAATTTATATAGGCTGTTACTTTAATTACTTTTTTTACCGTGAATGACAGCCCTCAACTCAAAAATCTACTTCCAGCTACTGCTGTGGGGTCTTCAAGAAAAGGAGTCCATCAGACTCATCACAGACACTCATCAAAACTCGGGTGCATTGTCGGTCTTAAATAAATAAGTAGGCTTTTCTCTTCAAGGTTCCCAGGCCACATCAAAAAGTTGAAAAATGAAAATAAAAATTGTGTCTTTAACAAACATATACGTGTTATTCAGAATTCTAATCTAATGTACTGCACCTGTCGTAACTAAATTCAGGTCAATTCTAATTCCTAGGTGCGGTGGTTTCAAATAAGGTGGCGGAGTTTCTCGGTATTAGAAGGAAAACCCACAAATTAGCAGTACAGTTAAATAATAGAGTATAGTTTCATACTGGCAACATTTATAAATGTTGATTCAGTTGAAAATTCACTGTATTTGTAATTAATTAGACATATTTGATATTCTAAATTCGTTCCTCATAGATTATGCTCCCGGAAAAGACTAGAAATTCAAAGGCTTAGTCTCAGCCCTTTAGTTCCAGGATTATAGAATATGTCTAAGGTCTAGATATCCCCTGCATGTCGTATAAAAGGGGATTATGGGTTCGCAGGAGAGGTTTTCCTCTTTTGGTGTGTTCTACGTATGCCCCGTGTCTTTTGAACCTTTCTCTGACATTATTTCCCAGGACTAAGCAAGGTGACAACGACTTAGTGCCTCTGTGTTTGGTAAAAACTATGACATATTCATGCGGCACTATAATGCATTCTGCGCTGAAGATATCGCCGTGCTCGAGCTCTACCGGAAATACATCATCAAATCAATACTTGAAATTAAGAGTAACAATTTCTTAGATGCCAGCATTTTGGTCGGTGTTCTTACGTACTGTGTTCGGTTGTAAGTAAATATTCATCATTATTTTCAGCCTATCACTTGTTCTCTCAAAAAAAATTCATCCTCCACAAAAAATTAAAGCAAAACAGAGAATTATTTATAAGAAATTATTAGAATGAAGAACGGTAAAATAGACCAATCTAAGGTATTGTTACGGGATTAAAAGATTAAATTATAATTTGAATTTACTCTGAACCCTGAAATGTCTTTAGTTTATATAGAGAGCTTATATAGAGAGCTTATATAAGAGGCTTTACATTTATTCAGGCTAGGCAATATAATAATAATGATAAATACACATGGCCTTCGTAGTGGTCAGAGAACCTTTCTGCTGCGTTTCAAGGCCTCGGTTCAGTTTCCAACCGAGGCACTATATTTGTGTATCACAAAATGTTGGTTTCGGGTCTGGACGTGTTGAATGTATGTCCCATGTCCCTGACACTGCTGCTAAACATTCTTCCGATATTATTGCTCATGCATTACATCGGTAGGGAAGAGGACGACGAGTGAGTGCCTCTGTGTTTGCGTATATGCTTACGGCACTATGAAATATACTGCGCAGTTGATGTCATTTGGCCTCAACCAGAAGGTATCATTGTGATTATATTTACTTTTATATTTATCTGACAAACTGGCAATTTGGTTTTTGTAGTGTCCATAAAAGTTACCCCACCTCTCATCGTGAAATTTTTATTTTAAAAATGAGAGGTTATTGCTGGATTTTACGAGACACATGCATTCCAACTCTACGTTGACAACACATCGTTACACTCACAGCGTTATGATTCCTTGTCAAGGATGAATGTAGGCGTAATAGGCCGCAGGAAACACTTGCGATCAGGTGAACTGTTTGCTCGTTTATTACTCTCAAAGTAATAAAGAAACTAACTAAGGTGAACTGTGTGGTCGTTTATTACTGTCAGTTTAATAAAAAAAATCTTTGAGATTTTCGAGGATTTACTGAAAGAGTTTTATATTAATCTATAATAAACAACAATTTTACATAACTAACGATGTATTCTAGAGCGTACATAGTGTAGCTTGATATTAAAAAAAATTAAGATGATTGGAATTGAAATGAAAAATTGCAAATAAATTAAAAAGGCAGTTGACAGTTAATTGTTAATTTCTTTCTATTTATTTTAAATTTATAGAATATAACCGTTAAAAGGAAGATAGGGATTTCTATTCCTTTGAGTCAAAATGTCTTCATTTACATGAAACAACAGACCGGCTTGTTCAACAGGGAACAGTGCGACTTCGGACAAAGCGAAACGGTCAATGTTGTTTTAACTGTTATCGTTATTTAACAGAGAGAGACATAGTTTGCATATATTTAATAAATTCCTTATTCTCAACCGTATCAATAACCATTTGAACGATTCTATTTCAAATGTCACCGACTCCCTACTGACTTGCATAGTAGTCATTGCATCTGATGAGAGGTCGTCTCCGCTGCAATGATCAATACGAGGTTGCCACTTGAGAATTCTTACTTCCCCATCGGTTATAGGTTCTACAAGCTATATGGCCGCATTTCCGCTTCTCTGTTACCTTTTTGTGCGGCTGGCCAGGTTTTTTATTTGATCACGCTGACCTTCACCATAGCTCCCTGACTGACTTTGAGTTTTCTCATACGGCCGTGAAGGATTACTTCTCAGATCCGTAGGTAATCACTGACAATATAGGTAAAGATATATATATATATATATATATGAACATATACATATGAACATATATATATGACCATATATTCAGTTACATAAACTTACACCGAGCGATGGTGAATGCTAATTTATGAAGTTCTTATCTTGACTGGTGAGGTAGGCACACACTACTGAGAACTGTAAGGTGGGCTTACTGAATATTCATTAGGCCAATTGGTAACAGAATAATAATTCGTATGTTATTATACAGAATGTGTACATATTAATATTAATGCCTGAAGTTAGTATTAGATTATGCTATAGGTAAGCGATTCAAAGCAATAAGATTGGTCGGACGCCAGATTCAAAGACATCATTATCATCACAGCCTATCCAGTCCAATGCTGAATGATTTCCACAAAGCACGATGATCTGCATCCAGCAAACTTGCATAGGTCGTCACTCTATCTAGTTGGGGGGTCGTCTTACACTGCGATTGCAACTTCGAGGTTGTGGCTCAACATAAAAATCGGTCGCAACAATCACTTACCATCAGGTGAAATGCATGCGAGTTTGTTACTCTTAATGTAAGAAATGGTAGGCATATATATATATATATATATATATATACTTAACATTGCTGGTTTTATTGATGGGTGCCATTATCATTTCTTTTTTTTCTGGATACGATATGTGTATTCGCTCGACTTAACGTAAGAATTAGAATCTCCTATTGTACAGTGATATTTAATTAATTAGCATGAGATATTCAATTCCTCTCCAACCGCGCAAGCATAGCAGCCGCATTAGTCGTGCTGAACATAGATACTCCTCTCCAACCGCTCCACCATTACATAGAAGTATTACCTATTTAAATGCCAATGACCTCTTGTCCCATTTTGACTACGTAGGGTTTTCAAAATTACATTTCGACATCAGTTCGAGGGACAGTTTCAAATATAAGTGATTTATAACATACCCATAAACATAGTGTCGATTAAGGATCAATACTTAACTCCTAGAGTCGTATCTATAATATTATAGGTTAATATAATTTCATTTTTTTGTTTTACCTAAATATGCCGTTCACTGTTCTTCTTCTATAAATTTCCTTAAATTTTAACTAAAATAAGCTTTCGTATAAAATTAATTGGAACCGGTAACGTTTAAATTTGGACAAATTCAAACATTGGAAATCCAAACGTTGCTAAAACTTATTTTGCAAATACACGAGGTGGCTTTGAACACTACAAAACAAACGCTACAATTTGAAAATGGTTTTTTCTCTAAATTAAGTTTATGCATTTAAATTGGAAGAGGAAAAACTGTTTTTGACATTATATAATATTTATTATAGAACATTATATAATTAATTTTCTATTGTGCAGTGTGTCAGTGCATATTCTACAGGTTGCTATTATCATTTCAAATGTAACAGTCACTGGTAACAACTATAACCTTTGTAGCTGCCCATATTACATTTAATCAAAATGCGAGCCGAAAGAGATGACCTTATAAGTATCGTGTCTTTTTCCAAACATGTGTTAACGTCATACAATATTATTTACAGAAACTAGAATACAATTTTAACCCGTTTAAAGTGTTTGAAGTGTGGCATAATATATATAATGTGGTTTTTTATATGATATGACGAGCATATTGCCATCTGATGAACTGATAGTACGTTTGTCACCACTGATGATACAAAAAAAGACTTTAATGTTTTTTATCTTTAATTATAATATATCAACCGAGTACTCACACATTGCCGCTATAGCAGTAATATTACTGCTAACAGTAGCACTTTTACAATTATCTTTGAGCTTTCTCTTATCACATAGACAACCCTAGCATATAGCGTACATAGAAATGACACAGTTTAAAAACGTATTGTCGTGCAAAATAAGCAACTCTGAAATAGCAGGAAAGTATCTTTAATGTCCTGTTTGCGGATGATTAGGCACGCAGCTTCCCTTCCGTTCAGTGCTTTTAAATATTCAAGAGGTGCCTTGCAAAAGGTCGGAAGTCAAAAATCAACATATATATAATCATGACGCGTGTATTTATTTTTTGTCAGCCGTGTTGTGTAATGGTTAGAATAGCCTTGGGTCCTGGATATTTGTGCGTCACAAGTTATCGGGTCTTGGTACACTTAGACCCGAAAATCAATAGACAATACATTGGTAGACCTACTCTGCAGTTTGTGTCTAGCTGCAGGCTGAATGGGTCAGCTCGATCGGGGTAAGACCACGCCCTCACGGAATACCAGCGTGAAATAGCAGCATAATGCTGCTCTGTTTCGTCTGGTGTGTTCAGGGATCCAGAGACCTTTGTTAAGGGTGACGAGGTATTCTATCACAGTCCTCAAGGGTGATAACGTTTCTTTCACGTATCGGTTTTATCCAACCCTAATAATAATTAACAATAATGTTATGAATTTTTTTTTTAATATTTTATTTTATTTTATTGCCGTGACCTGACGTTTTCTATTGGTTATTTTTTTCAATTAATAATTTTCTTAGTGATCTATAAGAATAACAATTTATCTTCTAACAGATTATTTTTTCACCGACTTAAACAGTTCTCAAGACAATATTTTCAAATTGAAAGATAATCGACCTTAGACGAGAGACTTACTGGAGCATAGAAACGTTTAATTAACTAAATAATAGTTTTTTTTATGATAATTCATTTCAATTAAACAAACTGTACAACCTATTTGCTTATCTTATTAACCTACTCCTTATCGTAAATGTTTATCTTTTTTATACTGTATTAAGAATTCGACGGACACGTGACGAGTGTTGAGGTTATAAAATTTCTAGAACGTAATAGCTTCAACGCAAGTAATCTAAATATATTGGTGTAACGGCTTTATGGGGAATATCCCGAAATAGTTTTCTTATCGAAAAAAATTATGTGACGCACTCTGTACCCAGCTACCGACCTCTCGTATTTGGTCAATTATAAAGATTTTTCTATCGTCAGTAAAATGAAAATTGGGTTTTTTTTATTGAAGATTTTGTTTAAAATATTAGAAGTGACATATGAGCACACAGTTCGCCTAATGCTAAGTGATGATTGGGGCCCATGACATTTACAAAATATACCCATGTGTCGAATAAGCAATTATATAAAAATGTATTTCGAAGAAGTGAATGTATTTCGAAGACGTCTATGCTCCACATACTCACTGGAGAGCAGTCCTATGCCCAGCAGTGGGATTTATTTCACAGTTTATTCCTATAATTTTTTTCACTAAATTTATATCACAATTCAAATCTCTAGGTAAGGAATTTAAAACAAAACTCACTACATTTGCACTATAAAACTAAAAACTAAAAAAATAAATAATAAACTATTTATTATAATTAATACTGGTGAATTTCAGATAAGTGATATAAGTCGTACAGTCATACAGTACAGTCGTAAGACTGTGGAAGACATTGAATTGTTTTTTCCTTATTTATATAAAAAGACCTTCTGGTCGATTTCAATCACGGCGATTTATTGCTATATATGAACTGTGCTGAATTTTGCATAGTGCCGCAAGCATTTGCACAAACACAATGTAATGCATGTTCAATAAGATCGGAGGTAGGTTGTAGTGTCAGGGACACGGGACATACAATTAAAAAAAACCAATAATTTGTGATACACTCATATTGTTTGATTTTTGATTACAAACTGAGGACTCGCGACGTAGCAGAAAGGTTCTCTTGCCAATAAACAATATAATATATATATATATATATATATATATATATATATATATATATATATATATATATGTATATATATATATATAAACGTAGTGTTAATTACAATTATCTTATTTAATAACATAAGCTCCCGGGATAAGAGTCATGCCGATTAGGATTTTGTATACGCTTCCAATAAGTGCGCACATATCATTGAAAAGATATTTATTCTGAAGAACATGGGAGTTGTGGTGGTTTTGCCTTCAGTCCTTCTTCTTCTTCTCTTCTTCTTAGTTGACGATGGATGTTGATATCATGGGCTAATATAAGTTAAGCTCTATGTTCGATTATCACTCCTAATACTATAAAAAATACATTGTACTAGAATTCAGAAGGCATTTACTGCCTTATTATTTTGTTTTAATGAACTGGACGACCTCTCGCCATTACACGAATACTTTTTTTTTCATTGCATTGAGAGTAACAAACGAGCACACAGTTCATCTGATGGTAAGTGATTCCTGCATGCCCAGCCCATGACTTCTACATTTATCCTTGACAAAGAATCATAATGTAGATGCGATGTCACCCTTGAGAACTAAGATGAAATGCCTCCTCCTGAACTCGTGAACTTTTTGTAAACACTGAATTTTTTTTTCTCAAAAAAATGCAACTTTTCGAGTTGCCTGCTTTTGGGCTTGTGGTGGTAGAGGTCTATTACAGATCTTGACGATACAGAAGGGATGTATAAGATAACTTGAATAAAGCTGCTTTTGATTTTTTATCTTTCCTTTATTTGATAAATATCGCACATGATTTCAGGGAATAGATAATCCAAGAAAGGCTTAAACTTCGTGTTTATCTAGTAACCGCAACCACATCTGTCTTTTGAATACAAAAGCTGCCTCTAATTATCCTTTGAAGACAAAAACGTCGGCATTACACTTGAGTAAATTTGCTAGTTTTGTTAGTGTTATAGATAAGTAAGTGTCGATTACTTGAACTTTAAGTTAATTAAAATTGTTAAGAACCTTCACGTAAACATAGGAACGTTATGCTGATATTCTGTGCGGAGCTATTCTCCGATGGAGCCGACCCATTCATGCCGTAGCTAAAAACTAACGGGGTCTACTGGGTTACCTAGGGGCTAATCAATGAAAACAATTAAAATTCTACAACCGCAATTCGCAAATTTCCATCTATTGCAGTAGAATAACAGAACAATGCTCTAGGAATCCGAAATACCGACGTGACGTTAAACCGGTTAGAAGAGTCTGTTGTTATTGTTTCAGTAATATAGCGTGCAGGTGGATCGGGATCGTACTCTGTGAACGTCTGTGGGGAGGCCTATGATATCTAGTGATTATAATGAATATGGCTTGATCCGATATTCATTTAGCCTTAAATATTCAAACGGTGAATGAAACGAGTACTTGGATTTGCTTTTATAATATTTGTGGTAACATACTTCGTGTTATTCTGTACATTGATTGATGTCCTTCTAATCGACTTTGACCGGTGATTTCACTTGCTGTTTATTAAGGGATGACATCGTCTGCTGAGGACATATTATTGTGCTGTAAGCA
>JAGSMU010000298.1:25000-44491 GCA_029286865.1 Teinopalpus imperialis | reverse complement strand
TTTTAAATGCGGCGCAGGATGACTGTCTAACGATTACACTGAACAAATGCTACAACAAAACCAATTTGAATGCCTTAGACTCTAATACACAAAGATATAGGTGGTTAGGTTAGGTTACAAAATCAGCACGAAAACGAAGACATGAAAATTTTACAAGTGGAATAAAATTACGCAATTATGAAACTAAAATAACTGATTACAACTAGATTCAGAAATGGCCTAAATGCGGCGCAGGATGACTGTCTAACGATTACACTGAACAAATGCTACAACAAAACCAATTTGGAATGCCTTAGACTCTAATACAAAGATATAGGTGGTTAGAGTTAGGTTAGGTTAGGTTAGGTTAGGTTAGGCTACAAAATCAGCACGAAAACGAAGACATGAAAATTTTTTTTTTACAAATGGAATAAAATTACGCAATTATGAAACTAAAATAACTGATTACAACTAGATTCAGAAATGGCCTAAATGCGGCGCAGGATGACTGTCTAACGATTACACTGAACAAATGCTACAACAAAACCAATTTGGAATGCCTTAGACCTCTAATACACAAAGATAGGTGGTTAGAGTTAGGTTAGGTTAGAGTTAGGTTAGGTTACAAAATCAGCACGAAAACGAAGACATGAAAATTTTTACAAATGGAATAAAATTACGTAATTATGAAACTAAAATAACTGATTACAACTAGATTCAGAAATGGCCTAAATGCGGCGCAGGATGACTGTTCAACGATTACACTGAACAAATGCTAAGCAACAAAAATCCAATTTGGAATGCCTAAGACTCTAATACACAAAGATATAGGTGGTTAGGTTAGGTTAGGTTAGGTTACAAAATCACCCCCGAAGGGTTCCCGCTTTGTCGTAGCGGGGCTTAGTAACCGTGGCTTGGTCACCCACGGTGAAGCCAAGAGGAACCCAAATGGCCGGCCTGGCGCTCTGTGGCCGGCCCGAGGAGGCCGCTCCAGGTGGGCTCGCTGCAACCATTCGCCCCCGGAAGCGTGTCGGTGGGCTGCGGGTGCGGATGGACGGAGTGAGGCCGTCTTACGCACCATCCGCAGCCGAGGCGGAGTCGCGGAGGGAGGTCGGTGTTTCGTTGCCGCTCTCCCTATCCTCCGCGACTCAAGCGGGGGTCGCACCGCATGATGCGGCTGTGGTGGGGCCGCGGGGAAGAGGAGGTCGGTGTTTCGTTGCCGCTCTCCCGTCCTCCGCGGCCGAACATCGGTCGGCGGTGGAGCCGCAGACCAGATCCGCCGCAGGGGGCTGGGTTGGCTTAGTGCTTTCCTGGCCCCCATGGCCTCTGGGGGGCGGACTCGGGGGAGTCCGCTTCCCACCCACAGAGGAGGCCGAGTTGGAAGGCGCGTCCGTGTTCCGGCGCGCCTTACCGGAGAGGGGTGGAGAGGGAGATGTCCTCCCCCGAAGGAGGGGCCGGCGTGCCGGCCAGCGCAGGCGGGGTCGCGGAGGTGTGCGAAAGCGTTCCCGTGGCCCCGCCGAACGCGACGAAGGTGGAACACCATGGGGTTTTAGTCGGTGCGAGTCCGACATAACCCACCCTTGCCCCCGCAGGGGTGAGTATGCGTAGGCATTTCCCCATTTAAAAAAAAAAAAAAAAAAAAAAAAAAAAAAAAAAAGGTTCCCCGAAGGGTTCCCGCTTTGTCGTAGCGGGGCTTAGTAACCGTGGTGGAGTTAACCACGGTGAAGCTAAGAGGAACCCAAATGGCCGGCCTAAGGCGCTCTGTGGCCGGCCCGAGGAGCGCTCCGCGGCTGGCCGGCCCGACCCTGGATGCGTGTCGGTGGGCTGCGGGTGCGGATGGACGGAGTGAGGCCGTCTTACGCACCATCCGCAGCCGAGGCGGAGTCGGGGAATGGGTGGCGGTGCGAGGACTGTTAGCACCGGTACCGCGCATCGTCGCCCCCACCCTCCGCATCTGAGACGGAGTCGCGGAGGGAGGGTAGCGTATCTCCTATCCTCCGCGACTCAAGCGGGGGTCGCACCGCATGATGCGGCTGTGGTGGGGCCGCGGGTTCAGTGGAGTGCTGGTTGATCCTGCCGCTCTCCTGTCCTCCGCGGCCGAACATCGGTCGGCGGTGGAGCCGCAGACCAGATCCGCCGCAGGGGCTGGGTTGGCTTAGTGCTTTCCTGGCCCCCATGGCCTCTGGGGCGGACTCGGGGAGTCCGCTTCCCACCCACAGAGGAGGCCGAGCTGGAAGGCGCGTCCGTGTTCCGGCGCGCCTTACCGGAGAGGGGTGGAGAGGGAGATGTCCTCCCCGAAGGAGGGGCCGGCGTGCCGGCCAGCGCAGGCGGGGTCGCGGAGGTGTGCGAAAGCGTTCCTGCAACCCCGCCATACGCGACGAAGGTGGAACACCATGGGTTTTAGTCGGTGCGAGTCCGACATAACCCACCCTTGCCCCCGCAGGGGTGGGTATGCGTAGGCATTTCCCCATGTAAAAAAAAAAAAAAAAGGTCCCTTTAGTCCGGGGTGCCACGTCAGAAAACCTCCTCGAGTGCCTGGTCGTTGAATTTCCCTTGATACCATTGTATCCGGGGAAAGGCAACGCCGGGACGGTGCACCCTGGCACTGGTGATGACACGTTGTTGCCAGTGGCGAATGTTCTGACAGGGGATAGCTGCCTGCGTGTCCCTCTGATAAGCGGAGGGCACTGCGGAGGAGCAGGGGCTATGTTTCCTTGATTTCTGTATCCGGGGAAAGGCAACAAATGATGGTGGGTATTGGGAACTGGTGACGATACGTCGTTCTCAGTGCCCAATGCGCGGGTGGAGGCTGCATTTCTCCTGATCAAAGTATCCGGGGAAAGGCAACAAATGATGGTGGGTATTGGGAACTGGTGGCGATACGTCGTTGGCAGTGCCTAATGCTCATAGTGGAGGGACGGGCTCGGTGTGCGTTTTACTGCCGCCGGGCACTCAACCGTCGAGCGTTGTGGAGGCTGCATTTCTCCTGATTTCTGTATCCGGGGAAAGGCAACAAATGAGGGTGCGCATTGGGAACTGGTGACGATACGTCGTTCTCAGCGCCCAATGGGTGGATACGTACCTTGATTTCTGTATCCGGGGGAAAGGCAACAAATGATGGTGGGTATTGGGAACTGGTGACGATGTATCGTTTCCAGTGCCTAATGCTCATAGTGGAGGGACGGGCTCGGTGTGCACTAACACTGCCTCCGGGCACAACCGTCCAAAACTGGGGAGCTACGTCGGCTCCACCTCAGCGTAACCCGCTGTACGCTCTTCAAAGACCCCATCGCTGACGATCATGGGGTACGTCGAGGTACAGCGGAGCGGAGGGCTTGCCTTAATTGGCCGGCCCGCGAGAAGGAAAACTCTTTAAAACCAGACAGCGAAGTCTTAAAAACCTGTGGGTACCAGGCGACCCCCACAGTATTTAGCCTTGTCCCCGGAAAGGCGTCACCCGGGATCGACCTTTATTTCGTCCACACTCGTGGGATTTATCATGGATAATTCTATAAACGAAGTTTGTATGAGGGTGACTCCAGCGCAGAGCGTTGAGTCTGTAATTGCAGGCCGGGCCAATTAACATCTGAGGCCATAATAGCGGAAGAGTACGTGTCGAGAGAACCAGTGGTCCCGGCACGAGACAGGCGGGCGATTCGTGCGCCCCAGCACGCCTGCTAGTTTGGGCGGCGAGAGCGATGGCAACAGATCGGATGCGTCGCTCATATCCGCAACTTCGGAGGTGTCCGCAAAGACGGCAAGAAAAGAAGGCCAAGCCTGCAACGGTAGCGGCCGATAAATTTCAGGCGGTCGCAGCTGTAGCCACGGACACGGAGGCGCAGATGGAGGACGAGGAGGGATTTGGGACTTACTGCGGCCCAGTCCAAAACCAGGGCGAAGGGTAGCCTTCCAAAACCCGCCGATTTGGAGCGGGAGATGGAAGGCATGTCGACCATGGACCTGGATGCTTGCATCCGATCCAGTCTACTGGCGGTCGACAAGGCTGCCGATAAATCCGGCAATTTAAAGGGCACATTTGTGCATAGCCTGCGGGTGGCGGCCAGGATGGTCGAGGCAGCCACCTCGAACTGGCGCGGAGGGTCTCCCAGCCACCAACTGTCGAGAGGTTGAGCGTGAGAACTCGAGCTTCGCTCCCCAGTTGACCGAGCTCGACCAAAGTGGGGAGGCTATCGGAAGAGCTTAGTGCCCTCCGAAAGAGTGGGGAACCTCAGGCGGCCATTCCTCCACCTCGTAGAGCTCTTAGCACCCCCAAGTCCGGGAGCGTGGACGATGGGCTCATGGAGCGGTTGGGGGCTCTCATTGACGCGAGGTCACCCTCCGGTGGCTGAGCTGCCTCCAGTGGCGACACCGAGGCCACTGATGGAGGTACCTGCAAGCACATCGTGGGCACAGGTGGCTAAAAAGCCTAAAAAGCCTAAGGCCCAGCAGCCAGCGGCCCCCGCGGCCACCAAGGCGAAAACTAACAAGGCGAAGCTCATACGCACTCCGTCCACGGCTGCCGTGACGGTGACGCTGCCGACTGGCTCCTCCACCACTTACGCAAAAGTGATGGAGGTAGCCAAGTCGAAGATAAGGCTGGCGGACATCGGCATCGAGACTGTCCGCCAAAAGCGGGCTGTGACCGGTGGTCTCCTTTTGGAGATCAGCGGTCCTGAATGCAGCTCGAGGGCGGATCGTCTCGCGATCAGAATGCGAGAGGTCCTTTCCGATATGGACGTCCGAATTGGCCGCCCGGTCAAGTCGGGCGACATTCGCGTAAAGGACCTCGATGATGCCGTCAGCCCGAGCGAGGTCGCGGTGGCAGTGGCTGAGGCTGGAGGGTGTTCGGTGGACGACGTTAAGGTCGGAGAGGTCCACCGAACACCCATGCGTATGGGCACGTGCTGGGTGCGGTGCCCCGCAGCGGCGCTGCGAAAATTGGTGACCGCTGGGTGCGTACGCGTGGGCTGGGGATCTGCTGGGGTGGAGCTCTTGGATCCCAGGCCCATGCACTGCTTCCGGTGCCTGGAAAAGGGACACGTGGGCAGTAGGTGCCCTAACCAGGTAAACCGGAGCACGCGTTGCTACGCTTGTGGGGAGACCGGGCACAGGGCCAAGGAGTGCAGAGCCCCTGCACTCAAATGTCCACTGTGCTCGGACCTGGGGCTGCCCTCTAACCATCGTTTTGGTAAGAGGTGCGCCCCACCACAGAAGAGAGGTAGGAAGGACAAGGAGAGTCCTCCTACCACCACAAGCGTGGCAGTCCCGGCGGAACCAGCCGCAACCCCGAGCACCAGCTCGGGAATGGAGGTCGCTTAGGCCTCTTCGCACCCCTCAAGGTCCTACAGAGCAACCTGAACCACCGCCGCAATGCTCAGCATTTGTTTATGCAGACCATTGCGGAGTGCCGGGTTGCACTGGCAGTAGTGGCGGAGCCCTATGCCGTGCCGGACCACCCTCGCTGGTTCGGCGATGAGCTGGGTTCCGTGGCGATCTACTGGGGTGGTGAGGGTGTCCCACCCTGCTCCCTATTGGGAAGGGTCAGGCTTCGTTGCAGTGCAATGGGGCACCCTGGCCATAGTTGGCTGCTACGTCTCTCCCGCGAGGTCACTCGCCGACTACGAGGTGTACCTGACGAGGTGGCACTCTGCGTTCGCAGGTGCCTCCTCGTCCGTCGATTGTCCTGGGAGACTTCAACGCCCACTCCAGGCGTGGGGAATCCCAGCGACAATCCGAAGGGAGAGACGGTGATGGAATGGGCGGCTGGATTGACCTCCGATTGGCAAATCGGGGGTCCGTAAGCACGTGCGTGCGGTGGCAGGGGGAGTCGGTCGTGGATCTTACATGGGCGACTCCCGCTGCGATGCGCATGTTGTCGGGCTGGCGGGTTGCAGAGGAGGTGGTCACGTTATCCGACCACCGCCATATTTTATTCGATCTTGCAATCCGCCGCCCCGACGCTGACACCAGCCGCCGAGAAGGCAGTCACACGCGACGTTGGTGTCTCAAGCGGCTAGACCGAGATTTGCTCGGGGCCGCCGCCAACGTCGCGATATGGCCAGAAAGCGCCGAAGAGGTTCCGTCCGATCCGGAAGTGGAAGCGAACTGGTTCCGGGACACGATGACCCGTATTTGTGACGCGTCGATGCCCCGGACCGGTCGCCCCAAGCGCGGGGCGGTGTACTGGTGGTCGGCAGAGATCGCGGAGCTGCGAGCGATCTGCTTGCGGAGCCGCCGCCAGTACACCAGAGCCCGAAGGAGGCGAAGGCGAGCTCCGAGTGAGGAGATAGCCAGACTCTCCGAGGTGTATCGAGCGGCCACGAAGGCGTTGCAGGCAGGCGTCTGCAACGCCAGGTCTCGGTCCTGAGAGAGCTCCTGGAGGACTCGACGAGGATCCGTGGGGCGTCCGTACAGGATGGTGCTAGGAAAGCTCCGTCCTTGGACGCCCCCGGTGACGGAAACTCGATCCGGCCCTCTTGGGAAGAGTGATTCGCTCGCTCTTTCCGGAGGGCCGGTCAAAACCCTCAGTCTACCCCCATTTTTCGTGCGAGTGGAGAGACGAGATGGGGGTGACCGCACAGGAGCTGGACCGAGCCGTGTGCCGCTTGAGAGGCAGGAACACTGGCGCCGGGACCCGACGGAATTCCCGGTCGGGTCTGGGTGTTGAGTTCGGCTACCCTCGGAACAGGCTGAGGCAGCTGTTCACCAGCTGCCTCCGTAACTCCTCGTTCCCTAGGGCTCGGAAGGAGGCCCGACTGGTCCTCTTGAAGAAGGCAGACAGAGTCGCAGATTCTCCTCTGCGTACCGTCCCATATGCCTGTTGGACGAGGCTGGCAAGTTATTCGAGAATTTTGCCGCCCGTCTCAACGGGCATCTGTCGCGTGTCGGTCCCGATCTCGCCGAAAACCAGTTCGGTTTCCGACGGAGCGTTCCACCATCGACGCGGTGATGCGCGTCCGCTCCCTGTCGGAGCAGGCTGTGTCCTGGCGGCGTGGCGTTGGCGATAAATATTGATATCGTCAACGCCTTTAATTCCCGCCCTGGGACGCGATAAGGGGGGACTTGTACACCATGGTGTTCCTCCCTACCTGCACGGCGTGTGATTACCTGTGTAAGATCGGTCGCGAGGCGACGGCGAATTGCTTCCACTGTGGCGGCAACGACCAAGACTCCGCATCGCACACGCTCGCCGCTTGCCCGGCATGGGAAGCCGAGCGGCGGGTCTTGGTCGGTCACATCGGACGGAACCTGTCCCCGCCAGCAGTCGTGTCGGCGATGCTGCGCGGGAATCGGCGTGGAGGGCCGTAGCCTCCTTCTGCGAGACCGTAATGGTCCGAAAGGAGGCTGCCGAGCGGGATAGAGAGAGGACCGATCCTGCTCGAAGACGGGCTGACGCGGCGCTCGCGCGCCTCGTCACGGCCCTCCCGGTGATCCCCTACCGTAACGCCCTACGGGTCGCTGACGATCGGAGTGGGCCTGACCGTCCAGTAATAGCGACCCCGAGGAGGACGACGGCACGACGTGGTACCGTGTCGTCGTGATAGTTCCGCGAGGGTTCTGGGGGTGCGATCTTATCGCACGCCCCCGGGACGGGCTATCCCAGCGAAGCGCAGGGGGGTTGCGGTTGCGTTCCTTACGGAGATCCCGCGACCCTTCGCGAGCGTTGGTGGCGACCACCATGGGGTTTTAGTCGGTGCGAGTCCGACATAACCCATCCTTGCCCCCGCAGGGGTGGGTATGCGTAGGCATTTCCCATGTAAAAAAAAAAAAAAAAAGGTTACAAAGGGGTCCCCCCCGATGGGTTCTCGCTTTGTAGTAGCGGGGGGGCTTAGTAACCGTGGTGTGGAGTTAACCACGGTGAAGCTAAGAGGAACCCAAATGGCCGGCCTAAGGCGTTTAAAGGCCGGCCCGAGGAGGCCGCCCGGGCGAGTTAGAGCTGAGCTCGCCCCGGATGCGTCGGTGGGCTGCGGGAGTGGATGGACGGAGCGAGGCCGTCCTCCGCACCATCCGCAGCCGAGGCGGAGTCGGGGGAATGGGGTGGCGGTGCGGGGACTGTTAGCACCAGTACCGCGCATCGTCACCCCCACCCTCCGCATCCGAGACGGAGTCGCGGAGGGAGGGTAGTGTATCTCCCTATCCTCCGCGACTCAAGCGGGGGTCGCATCGCTGATGCGGCCGTGGTGGGGCCGCGGGTTCAGTGGAGTGTGGCTGATCCTGCCGCTCTCCCTGTCCTCCGCGGCCGAACATTGGTTGGCGGCGGAGCCTATCACCAGATCCGCCACAGGGGGCTGGGGTTTTCCTGGCCCCCATGGCCTCTGGGGGGCGGACTCGGGGGAGTCCGCTTCCCACCTACAGAGGAGGCCGAGTTGGAGGGCGCGTCCGTGTTCCGGCGCGCCCTGCCTGGAGGGGTGGAGAGGGGGATGTCCTCCCCCCGGAGGGGCCGGCTTGCCGGCCAGCGCAGGCGGGGTCGCGGAGGTGTGCGAAAGCGTTCCCGTAACCCCGCCATACGCGACGAAGGTGGAACACCATGGGGTTTTAGTCGGTGCGAGTCCGACATAACTCCACCCTTGCCCCCGCAGGGTGGGTATGCGTAGGCATTTCCCATGTAAAAAAAAAAAAAAGGTTACAAAGGGGTCCCCGATGGGTTCTCGCTTTGTAGTAGCGGGGCTTAGTAACCGTGGTGTGGAGTTAACCACGGTGAAGCTAAGAGGAACCCAAATGGCCGGCCTAAGGCGTTTAAAGGCCGGCCTGAGAGGCCGTTCCAGCGAGTTAGAGCTGAGCTCGCCCCGGATGCGTCGGTGGGCTGCGGGAGTGGATGGACGGAGCGAGGCCGTCCTCCGCACCATCCGCAGCCGAGGCGGAGTCGGGGGAATGGGGTGGCGGTGCGGGGACTGTTAGCACCAGTACCGCGCATCGTCACCCCCACCCTCCGCATCCGAGACGGAGTCGCGGAGGGAGGGTAGTGTATCTCCCTATCCTCCGCGACTCAAGCGGGGGTCGCACCGCTGATGCGGCCGTGGTGGGGCCGCGGGTTCAGTGGAGTGTGGTTGATCCTGCCGCTCTCCCTGTCCTCCGCGGCCGAACATTGGTTGGCGGCGGAGCCTATCACCAGATCCGCCACAGGGGGCTGGGGTTTTCCTGGCCCCCATGGCCTCTGGGGGGCGGACTCGGGGGAGTCCGCTTCCCACCTACAGAGGAGGCCGAGTTGGAGGGCGCGTCCGTGTTCCGGCGCGCCCTGCCTGGAGGGGTGGAGAGGGGGATGTCCTCCCCCCGGAGGAGGGGCCGGCTTGCCGGCCAGCGCAGGCGGGGTCGCGGAGGTGTGCGAAAGCGTTCCCGTAACCCCGCCATACGCGACGAAGGTGGAACACCATGGGGTTTTAGTCGGTGCGAGTCCGACATAACCCACCCTTGCCCCCGCAGGGGTGGGTATGCGTAGGCATTTCCCCATGTAAAAAAAAAAAAAAAAAAGGTTACAAAGGGGTGCCACGTCAGAAAACCTCCTCGAGTGCCTGGTCGTTGAATTTCCCTTTGATACTATTGTATCCGGGGGAAAGGCAACGCCGGGACGGTGCACCCTGGGCACTGGTGATGACACGTTGTTGCCAGTGGCGAATGTTCTGACAGGGGGATAGTTGCTCTGCGTGTCCCTCTGATAAGCGGAGGGCACAGTGGAGTGGCAGGGGGTTGCATTTCTTTGATTTTCGTATCCGGAGGAAAGGCAACCGAATGATGGTGGGTATTAGGAACTGGTGACGATACGTCGTTCTCAGTGCCCACGCGAGGCTGCATTTCTCCTGATCAAAGTATCCGGGGAAATGCAACAAAATGAGGGTGTGCATTGGGAACTGGTGGCGATACGTCGTTGGCAGTGCCTAATGCACATAGTGGGGACGGGCCTGGTGTGCGCTTTACTGCCGCCGGGCACTCAACCGTCAAGGTGCCAGGGAGGTTGCATTTCTCCTGATTTCTGTATCCGGGGAAAGGCAACAAATGATGGTGGGTATTAGGAACTGGTGACGATATATCGTATCCAGTGCCTAATGCACATAGTGGGGACGGGCTCGGTGTGCACTCACACTGCCGCCGGGCACTCAACCGTCCAAAACTGGGGAGTTACGTCGGCTCTCCCAGCAGCCGTAACCCGCTGTACTTTCGTCAAAGACCCCAGTGTTGACGATAATGGGGTACGTCGAAGTGCAGCGGAGCGGGAGGGCTTGCCTTAATTGGCCGGCCCGCGAGGAGTAAATCTCTATAAAAATCAGACAGCGAAGTCTTAAAACCTGTGGGTACCAGGCGACCCCTACAGTATGTAGCCTTGTCACCGGAATAGGCGTCACCCGGGACCGACCTTTACTTCGTCCTATAATCGTGGGAACTAATATGGAATTTACAAACAAACCAAAAGCATGTCGGAGATGAGTGAGGAGGGAGAGAGCGACTCTATGCAGAGCGTAGAGTCCCTTGAAGAGGAGAAGATTTGTGCGGGGAGAAAGCGACCGTCTACGGACGCAGGTTGCGGTTCTGGTCCGATAACGGGCCACAATGAGGGGACTGGCATAACTGTGGCAAGAACATCTGCCAAAAGAGGTCGAGGGCGACCTCCAACGACGGGGGAATATGTCGGCCTTGCCAAGGCCAGACAGGCGGCAGTTGCTGCTTTAAAGGATGAGGAGAGGATGGAGGCAGAGAGAGAGGTCGCATCTGTGAGCCCGACAGCTCCGCGCCGACAGAATAACAACCCTGTCCGAGTCGTCGTCGAATGATGACGACTTCCAGGCGGCGTCGCAACTGGGCAAGAAGATTGAGGACAACATCGCACTCATAAACAAGGTTGCCGGTAAGTCGAAAAACCTGAAGGGCACATGGGTTAAGGCGCTGAAAGACGCCGCAGAAGCAATTAAGGCGGACGCCCAAAATTACAGAGTCGTTGCACCTCCGATGAAACCAGGAGGCTGCAGGCGAGCAACGCCCGCTTGCAAGATGAGGTTGAGCTATTGCGTAAAGAGGTTGCGGAAATGCGGTTGCGCATGGAGCAGCCCAGCAAAGTTCCAGCTCCAATTCCAGCTGAGGGCAACGAGGATCTGGTACGTTCCATCATTTGTCAAGTGGGGACAATAATGAACGCCAGATTCGCGGCTCTTGAGGACCGCCTCCTCCCCGAAAAGCGCCTCCGTCCTCCGTTGGCGGCAGACGCGAGGGCAAGTGCGGTGCCTACCACCTATGCCGGTCCATCGCCTCCCCGGCTCCCGGCTGCCCCGAAGCTGCCTGTCATTGCGGCTACCGGTGAACGGGCAGTCGTTGCTGAGGCTTCTGTGGCTCCAACGCCCCCTAAGGGGAAGGGAAAGGGAAAGCGGAGCGATCCTAAAAAAAAAGGGAGTGAAAAGGTTATTGAGTCCCGATCTCGCTACCGGCACCTCAGTCCATGGAGGAGCCGTGGACTACGGTGGTAAGAAAGGCTCAGAAACAAAGGCGGCAAGGTCGTCAAGAGTCCTGGCAATCCTGCACCGAGGCCAGCGAAGATTGCCACTCCTAGATCGGTTGCCGTCGTGGTGACACTGGCGCCTGAAGCGGTGGCGGCAGGTGTCACCTATGCGGAGGTTATCACCGAGGCGAAGAGAAAAGTCGACCTCTGCCCTCGGGATAACAGACCTGCGGTTCCGCACATGCGCCACGGGGGCGCGTATGTTTGAGATCCCCGGTGCAGACAGCGGCGACAGGGCGGACCGCCTTGCCGAAAAGTTGAGGGAGGCGCTCGCGTCAAAGGGGGTGCGGATAACTAGACCAGCAAAGACAGTGGAGGTCAGAATTGCTGGTCTAGATGACTCCACCACTGTGGAGGAGGTGGTGACAGCCGTGGCGAAGGCCGGTGGCTGCCCTGAGGAGGCAGTCAAATGCAGCCACATCCTACGGGATGTTGCAGGACATGGGGTGGCCTGGGTCCGATGTCCCGTGGCGGCCGCCAAAAAGGTCGCCGACGGCGGAAGGCTGATGATCTCGTGGGTCTCAGCCGTGGCGAAGCTAGTGGAGCCCACACCTCTGAGGTGCTTCCGCTGCCTGGAGTCGGGACATGTGAGGGCCCAGTGCGACGCGGCAGTCGACCGGGGGGAGCTGTGCTTCCGTTGTGGTCAGTCTGGCCACAAGGCAGCGCAGTGTTCCGCCAACCCGCGTTGCGCTGTGTGTGTCGCAGCCAAAAAACCGGCCGACCACAGGATGGGAGGAAGGGCCTGCACCGCGCCTCCCAAGAGAGGAAAAGGCCAGCTCGCACGTTGCCACCGAAGCAACCGGCCAGCCAGCAACCACAGGTGGAGGCGATGGAGGAGGATCCGAAACCGGCCTCGCAATGAGCTACGGCCTTCACGTAGTTCAGGCGAACGTCAACCACTGTGCTAGAGCACAAGATCTGCTCTTCAGAGTATGGCACAGTGGTTGACCCACGTGGTTGCCGTTTCGAACCCTACCTGGTTCCAGACAGGGATGGCTGGGCGGGAGACGACGAGGGACTGGTCGCGGTAGTTGCTCGACGACTGCTGGTGCCCCGCCCATTGATTGGGTGGAGAAGGGTCGCGGGTTCGTTGCGGCGCTGGTGGGGGGGATAGTCATTATTGGCATTTATTGTCCCCCCAGCAGAAGCCGCTCCGAGTTCGAGGGACTCTTGGGCGAGGTCGGAGCTCTCATTGGCAGGAGTCACCCTCATCACATTTTGGTGATGGGTGACTTCAACGCCAAGAACACCGTTTGGGGCTGTTCTGCCAACGATACGCGGGGGACGTTCCTGGAGAGGTGGGCACTGTCCGTAGGACTATGTCTGCTCAACCGAGGTTCGGAACCCACATGCGTTCGGCCCCAGGGGAGCTCCGTTGTGGACCTAACCTTCGCCAGCACATCCATGGCGCGACGGGTTCACGGGTGGGAAGTCGTGTCCGGGGTAGAGACGCTGTCGGACCATCTGTATATCCGCTTCAGCGTCTCCGATTCCGACGCGGCTCCGGTCCGTTTCGGGCGAGCGGTCGTCCGTGGCGACGGCCCGCGATGGGCACTCAAGCACCTCGACGGGGAAGTTCTCATCGAGGCTTCCCTGGTGGAATCGTGGGTTTCCCCGAGGTGCAGCAACCAATGCGTGGAAGACGAAGCGGTGGCGCTTCGCGCGTCGATGACTCGCGTCTGCGATGCGTCGATGCCACGGTTGGGGCCTCGACCGCCGAAAAGGCAGGTGTACTGGTGGTCCGCCGACATATTGAGCTGCGCACTGCGTGCGTAGTCGCGAGACGCCAGTACACGAGGCAACGCCGGAGGAGACGCCGTGACGATGCGGCCGAGTCATCGTTGCGCGACGCTTACGGGAGGGCCAAGCTTCGCCTTCAAATCGCCATCGGCGAGGCCAAGGCTGGGGCGAGAAACGAGCTGCTGGAGACTCTGGACCGTGATCCGTGGGTCGCCCATACCGCATGGTGCGGGGAAACTTCGCCCATGGGCACCCCTCTGACGCGGAGTCTCCAGCCCCAGTTCGTGGACGCAGTGGTTGCAGCCCTGTTCCCCGAGAGGGAGGAACATACGCCGCCGACCATGGCTCCGACTGCGCTGGATGCGGTTACTGGCGGGGACGAGGTGGTACCGCCGGTAACCCTGGAGAGTTCGGGGCCGCGATTCTTCGACTCCGTTCGAGGAATACGGCCCCAGGACCCGACGGTGTACCTGGCCGTGCGTGGGTCCCAGCATCCGGCGCACTCGAGGGCAAACTCAGAGGACTATTCAATGCCTGCCTAACGCAGGGCCGTTTTCCGCGGGTGTGGAAGGCGGGCACGATGGTCCTCTTTGAGGAAGGAGGGCGCCTGAGGGACTCGCCCTCTGCGTACCGGCCCATAGTGCTGTTGGACGAGGTGGCAAAGCTCTTTGAGCGTGTCATTGCCGGTCGCCTCGCCCGGCATCTGGTGGGGGTTGGTCCGGATTTGAACGATAACCAATTCGGTTTTCGCGAGGGCAGGTCCACGATACATGCGATCATGCGAGTGAAGAGGACGGCGGAGGAAGCAGTCGCCCGGGTGAGGTCGTCTTGGCGGTGTCTCTTGACATCGCCAACGCCTTCAACACCTTGCCCTGGAGTTGCATCAGGGAGGCACTCCGGTATCACCGGTGCCGAACTACCTCCAGCGCATGATCGCATCCTATCTCGGGCAGGTCGGTGGCGTACAGGTGTCGGAACGCGTGGCATAGTCGCGTAGTGTCGTGCGGTGTCCCACAGGGTTCGGTTCTCGACCGCTCCTGTGGAACATCGGCTACGACTGCGCTTCGCGGATCCCTACTGCGAGGCCTCTGCGTGACTTGCTACGCCGACGACACCTTGGTGACGGCAAGGGCGGCACCTATAGGAGTGCACCATACGTGCTACAGCGGGAGTGGCCCACGTAGTGGGTCGTATCCGAAGGCTGGGTCTCGAGGTGGCCCTTAACAAGTCTGAGGCCTTGTGTTTTCACGGGCCTCGGAACGCGCCACCCTCGGGACTGCACATCGTAGTGGGCGGAGTTCGTATCGGCATCAAGTCCCAGATGAAATATCTGGGACTCACTTTGGACGGCCGATGGAACTTCGAGGTGCACTTCCAGGCCTATTGCCCAGGCTGTTGCGTGCGGCGGCCGCAGTCGGCAGCTTGCTGCCGAATATCGGAGGTCCGAATGCGGCTTGTCGGCGCCTGTACCTGGGCATGGTGCGCTCCATGGCGCTGTACGGGCACCCGTGTGGAGTGACGCCTGAATAGCCGGACAATCGCTCTTCTGCAAAGGCCCCAGAGGGCGATGGCGATCAGAGCGATCCGGGGTACCACACGGTGTCCCACGAGGCGGCGTGTGTGCTGGCGGCGTCCCTCCCTGGGAACTGGAGGCGAAAGTTCGCATCCGTCTCTTTGGCGCGAGAGCTTAATCGCGATGCGCCAGTTCCCACCCACGAGGGAGGAGGTTGATGCGGCGAGGGCGGAGCGTCGAAGGGTCATGGTGTTGAGGTGGCAGCATGCACTTCGACAGCCCCGGGCCGGAACCACGACCGTAGAGGCAGTACGTCCAGTCCTCGTGCAGTGGCTGAATAGACGTCACGGAGTGCTCACCTTCCGGTTGTCGCAGGTGCTTTCGGGGCATGGATGCTTCGGGAAGTACCTGCACTTGATCGGAAGGGAGCCAAACGAGGGCTGTCACCACTGTGACGGACACAAAGATATAGGTGGTTAGGGTTAGGTTAGGCTAGGTTAGGTTAGGCTAGGTTAGGTTAGGTTAGGTTAGGCTAGGTTAGGTTAGGCTAGGTTAGGTTAGGTTACAAAATCAGCACGAAAACGAAGACATGAAAATTTTACAAGTGGAATAAAATTACGTAATTGGCGAAACTAAAAATAACTGATTACAACTAGACTAGAAATGGCCTAAATGCGGCGCAGGATGACCGTCTAACGATTACACTGGAACAAAATGCTACAACAAAACCAATTTGGAATGCTTAAGACTCTAATACACAAAGATATAGGTGGTTAGGGTTAGGTTAGGCTAGGTTAGGTTAGGTTACAAAATCAGCACGAAAACGAAGACATGAAAATTTTACAAGTGGAATAAAATTACGTAATTGGCGAAACTAAAAATAACTGATTACAACTAGACTAGAAATGGCCTAAATGCGGCGCAGGATGACTGTCTAACGATTACACTGGAACAAAATGCTACAACAAAACCAATTTGGAATGCTTAAGACTTAATACACAAAGATATAGGTGGTTAGGGTTAGTTAGGTTACAAAATCAGCACGAAAACGAAGACATGAAAATTTTACAAGTGGAATAAAATTACGCAATTATGAAACTAAAAATAACTGATTACAACTAGATTCAGAAATGGCCTAAATGCGGCGCAGGATGACTGTCTAACGATTACACTGGAACAAAATGCTACAACAAAACCAATTTGAATGCTTAAGACTCTAATACACAAAGATATAGGTGGTTAGGTTAGGTTAGGCTAGGTTAGGTTAGGCTAGGTTAGGTTAGGCTAGGTTAGGTTAGGTTAGGTTAGGTTACAAAATCAGCACGAAAACGAAGACATGAAAATTTTACAAGTGGAATAAAATTACGTAATTGGCGAAACTAAAAATAACTGATTACAACTAGACTAGAAATGGCCTAAATGCGGCGCAGGATGACCGTCTAACGATTACACTGAACAAATGCTACAACAAAACCAATTTGAATGCTTAAGACTTAATACACAAAGATATAGGTGGTTAGGTTAGGTTAGGTTAGGTTAGGTTACAAAATCAGCACGAAAACGAAGACATGAAAATTTTACAAGTGGAATAAAATTACGTAATTGGCGAAACTAAAAATAACTGATTAGAACTAGACTAGAAATGGCCTAAATGCGGCGCAGGATGACCGTCTAACGATTACACTGGAACAAAATGCTACAACAAAACCAATTTGGAATGCTTAAGACTTAATACACAAAGATATAGGTGGTTAGGTTAGGTTAGGTTAGGCTAGGTTAGGTTAGGTTACAAAATCAGCACGAAAACGAAGACATGAAAATTTTACAAGTGGAATAAAATTACGCAATTATGAAACTAAAAATAACTGATTACAACTAGACTAGAAATGGCCTAAATGCGGCGCAGGATGACCGTCTAACGATTACACTGGAACAAAATGCTACAACAAAACCAATTTGGAATGCTTAAGACTTAATACACAAAGATATAGGTGGTTAGGGTTAGTTAGGTTAGGTTAGGTTAGGTTAGGCTAGGTTAGGTTAGGCTAGGTTAGGTTAGGCTAGGTTAGGTTAGGTTAGGTTAGGTTACAAAATCAGCACGAAAACGAAGACATGAAAATTTTACAAGTGGAATAAAATTACGCAATTATGAAACTAAAAATAACTGATTACAACTAGACTAGAAATGGCCTAAATGCGGCGCAGGATGACTGTCTAACGATTACACTGGAACAAAATGCTACAACAAAACCAATTTGGAATGCTTAAGACTCTAATACACAAAGATATAGGTGGTTAGGGTTAGGTTAGGCTAGGTTAGGTTAGGCTAGGTTAGGTTAGGTTAGGTTAGGCTAGGTTAGGTTAGGCTAGGTTAGGTTAGGTTACAAAATCAGCACGAAAACGAAGACATGAAAATTTTACAAATGGAATAAAATTACGTAATTGGCGAAACTAAAAATAACTGATTACAACTAGATTCAGAAATGGCCTAAATGCGGCGCAGGATGACCGTCTAACGATTACACTGAACAAATGCTACAACAAAACCAATTTGAATGCTTAAGACTTAATACACAAAGATATAGGTGGTTAGGGTTAGTTAGGTTAGGTTACAAAATCAGCACGAAAACGAAGACATGAAAATTTTACAAGTGGAATAAAATTACGTAATTGGCGAAACTAAAAATAACTGATTACAACTAGACTAGAAATGGCCTAAATGCGGCGCAGGATGACCGTCTAACGATTACACTGGAACAAAATGCTACAACAAAACCAATTTGAATGCTTAAGACTTAATACACAAAGATATAGGTGGTTAGGTTAGGTTAGGCTAGGTTAGGTTAGTTAGGTTAGGTTAGTTAGGTTAGGTTAGGCTAGGTTAGGTTAGTTAGGTTAGGTTAGGCTAGGTTAGGTTAGTTAGGTTAGGTTACAAAATCAGCACGAAAAAAAAAAAAAGGTTAGGTTACAAAATCAGCACGAAAAACGAAGATACGAAAATTTTACAAATGGAATAAAATTACGTAATTATGAAACTAAAAATAACTGATTACAACTAGACTAGAAATGGCCTAAATGCGGCGCAGGATGACTGTCTAACGATTACACTGGAACAAAATGCTACAACAAAACCAATTTGGAATGCTTAAGACTCTAATACACAAAGATATAGGTATTAGGTTAGGTTAGGTTAGGTTAGGCTACAAAATCAGCAATGAAAAACGAAGACATGAAAATTTTACAAATGGAATAAAATTACGTAATTAAGGAAACTAAAAATAACTGATTAGAACTAGACTAGAAATGGCCTAAATGCGGCGCAGGATGACTGGTTCAACGATTACACTGAACAAATGCTACAACAAAACCAATTTGAATGCTTAAGACTCTAATACACAAAGATATAGGTGGTTAGGGTTAGGTTAGGTTAGGTTAGTTACAAAATCAGCACGAAAACGAAGACATGAAAATTTTACAAATGGAATAAAATTACGTAATTGGCGAAACTAAAAATAACTGATTACAACTAGACTAGAAATGGCCTAAATGCGGCGCAGGATGACTGTCTAACGATTACACTGAACAAATGCTACAACAAAACCAATTTGGAATGCCTTAGACTCTAATACACAAAGATATAGGTGGTTAGGCTAGGTTAGGTTAGGTTACAAAATCAGCACGAAAACGAAGACATGAAAATTTTACAAATGGAATAAAATTACGTAATTATGAAACTAAAAATAACTGATTACAACTAGACTAGAAATGGCCTAAATGCGGCGCAGGATGACTGTCTAACGATTATTAATTGAACAAATGCTACAACAAAACCAATTTGGAATGCTTAAGACTCTAATACACAAAGATATAGGTGGTTAGGGTTAGGTTAGGTTAGGTTAGGTTAGGTTAGGTTAGGTTAGTTAGGTTAGGTTAGTTAGGTTACAAAATCAGCACGAAAAACGAAGACATGAAAATTTTTACAAATGGAATAAAATTACGCAATTATGAAACTAAAAATAACTGATTACAACTAGACTAGAAATGGCCTAAATGCGGCGCAGGATGACCGTCTAACGATTACACTGGAACAAAATGCTACAACAAAACCAATTTGGAATGCCTTAGACTCTAATACACAAAGATATAGGTGGTTAGGCTAGGTTAGGTTAGGTTAGGTTACAAAATCAGCACGAAAACGAAGACATGAAAATTTTAACAAATGGAATAAAATTACGTAATTATGAAACTAAAAATAACTGATTACAACTAGATTCAGAAATGGCCTAAATGCGGCGCAGGATGACTGTCTAACGATTATTAATTGAACAAATGCTACAACAAAAATCCAATTTGGAATGCCTTAGACTCTAATACACAAAGATATAGGTGGTTAGGTTAGGTTAGGTTAGGTTAGGTTAGGTTACAAAATCAGCACGAAAACGAAGACATGAAAATTTTTACAAATGGAATAAAATTACGTAATTATGAAACCAAAAATAACTGATTACAACTAGACTAGAAATGGCCTAAATGCGGCGCAGGATGACTGGTCTAACGATTACACTGAACAAATGCTACAACAAAAACCAATTTGGAATGCCTTAGACTCTAATACACAAAGATATAGGTGGTTAGGTTAGGTTAGTTAGGTTAGGTTACAAAATCAGCACGAAAAACGAAGACATGAAAATTTTTACAAATGGAATAAAATTACGTAATTATGAAACTAAAAATAACTGATTACAACTAGATCTAGAAAATGGCCTAAATGCGGCGC
>JAGSMU010000298.1:0-20000 GCA_029286865.1 Teinopalpus imperialis | reverse complement strand
GAATAAAATTACGCAATTATGAAACTAAAAATAACTGATTACAACTAGATCTAGAAAATGGCCTAAATGCGGCGCAGGATGACTGTCTAACGATTAATTGAACAAATGCTACAACAAAACCAATTTGAATGCTTAAGACTCTAATACACAAAGATATAGGTGGTTAGGCTAGGTTAGGTTAGGTTAGGTTAGGTTAGGTTAGGTTAGGTTAGGTTAGGTTAGTTACAAAATCAGCACGAAAACGAAGACATGAAAATTTTACAAATGGAATAAAATTACGTAATTAAGGAAACTAAAAATAACTGGATTACAACCAGACTAGAAATGGCCTAAATGCGGCGCAGGATGACTGTCTAACGATTACACTGAACAAATGCTACAACAAAACCAATTTGGAATGCTTAAGACTCTAATACACAAAGATATAGGTGGTTAGGTTAGGTTAGGTTAGGTTAGGTTACAAAATCAGCACGAAAAACGAAGACATGAAAATTTTACAAATGGAATAAAATTACGTAATTATGAAACTAAAAATAACCGATTACAACTAGACTAGAAATGGCCTTAAATGCGGCGCAGGATGACTGTTCAACGATTACACTGAACAAATGCTACAACAAAACCAATTTGGAATGCTTAAGACTCTAATACACAAAGATATAGGTGGTTAGTTAGGTTAGGTTAGTTAGGTTAGGTTAGGTTACAAAATCAGCACGAAAACGAAGACATGAAAATTTTTACAATGGAATAAAATTACGTAATTATGAAACTAAAAAATAACTGATTACAACTAGATTCAGAAATGGCCTAAATGCGGCGCAGGATGACTGTCTAACGATTACACTGGAACAAAATGCTACAACAAAAACCAATTTGGAATGCCTTAGACTCTAATACACAAAGATATAGGTGGTTAGGTTAGGTTAGGTTAGGTTAGGTTAGTTACAAAATCAGCATCGAAAAACGAAGATTACGAAAATTTTACAAGTGGAATAAAATTACGTAATTATGAAACTAAAAATAACTGATTACAATCCAGATTCAGAAATGGCCTAAATGCGGCGCAGGATGACTGTCTAACGATTACACTGAACAAATGCTACAACAAAACCAATTTGGAATGCCTTAGACTCTAATACACAAAGATATAGGTGGTTAGGTTAGGTTAGTTAGGTTAGGTTAGGTTACAAAATCAGCACGAAAACGAAGACATGAAAATTTTACAAATGGAATAAAATTACGCAATTATGAAACTAAAAATAACTGATTACAACTAGATCTAGAAATGGCCTAAATGCGGCGCAGGATGACTGTCTAACGATTACACTGAACAAATGCTACAACAAAACCAATTTGAATGCTTAAGACTCTAATACACAAAGATATAGGTGGTTAGGTTAGGTTAGGTTAGGTTAGTTACAAAATCAGCACGAAAACGAAGACATGAAAATTTTTACAAATGGAATAAAATTACGTAATTATGAAACTAAAAATAACTGATTACAACTAGACTAGAAATGGCCTAAATGCGGCGCAGGATGACTGGTTCAACGATTACACTGAACAAATGCTACAACAAAAAACCAATTTGGAATGCTTAAGACTCTAATACACAAAGATATAGGTGGTTAGGGTTAGGTTAGGTTAGGTTAGGTTAGGTTAGGTTAGGTTAGGTTACAAAATCAGCACGAAAACGAAGACATGAAAATTTTACAAATGGAATAAAATTACGTAATTATGAAACTAAAAATAACTCGATTACAACTAGACTAGAAATGGCCTAAATGCGGCGCAGGATGACTGTCTAACGATTACACTGGAACAAAATGCTACAACAAAACCAATTTGGAATGCTTAAGACCTCTAATACACAAAGATATAGGTGGTTAGGTTAGGTTAGGTTAGGTTAGGTTAGGTTACAAACAAAAACCAATTTGAATGCTTAAGACTCTAATAATAAAGATATAGGTGGTTAGGTTAGTTACAAAATCAGCACGAAAAAACGAAGACATGAAAATTTTACAAATGGAATAAAATTACGCAATTATGAAACTAAAAATAACTGATTACAATCCAGACTAGAAATGGCCTAAATGCGGCGCAGGATGACTGTCTAACGATTACACTGAACAAATGCTACAACAAAACCAATTTGGAATGCTTAAGACTCTAATAATAAAGATATAGGTGGTTAGGGTTAGGTAAGGTTAGGTTAGGTTACAAAATCAGCACGAAAACGAAGACATGAAAATTTTTACAAATGGAATAAAATTACGTAATTGGCGAAACTAAAAATAACTGATTACAACTAGATTCAGAAATGGCCTAAATGCGGTGCAGGATGACTGTCTAACGATTACACTGGAACAAAATGCTACAACAAAACCAATTTGGAATGCTTAAGACTCAATACACAAAGATATAGGTGGTTAGGTTAGGTTAGGTTAGGTTACAAAATCAGCACGAAAACGAAGACATGAAAATTTTTACAAATGGAATAAAATTACGTAATTGGCGAAACTAAAAATAACTGATTACAACTAGATCTAGAAATGGCCTTAAATGCGGCGCAGGATGACTGTCTAACGATTACACTGGAACAAAATGCTACAACAAAAACCAATTTGGAATGCTTAAGACTCTAATACACAAAGATATAGGTGGTTAGGGTTAGGTTAGGTTAGGTTAGGTTAGGTTAGTTAGGTTAGGTTAGGTTAGGTTACAAAATCAGCACGAAAACGAAGACATGAAAATTTTTACAAATGGAATAAAATTACGTAATTATGAAACTAAAAATAACTGATTACAACTAGATTCAGAAATGGCCTAAATGCGGCGCAGGATGACTGTCTAACGATTACACTGAACAAATGCTACAACAAAACCAATTTGGAATGCCTTAGACTCTAATACACAAAGATATAGGTGGTTAGGGTTAGTTAGGTTAGGTTAGGTTACAAAATCAGCATCGAAAACGAAGACATGAAAATTCTTTACAAATGGAATAAAATTACGTAATTATGAAACCAAAATAACTGATTACAACTAGACTAGAAATGGCCTAAATGCGGCGCAGGATGACTGTCTAACGATTACACTGAACTTATGCTACAACAAAAAACCAATTTGGAATGCTTAAGGCTCTAATACACAAAGATATAGGTGGTTAGGGTTAGGTTAGGTTAGAATACAAAATATGCACAAAAAACGAAGACATGAAAATTTTTACAAATGGAATAAAATTACGTAATTATGAAACTAAAAATAACTGATTACAACTAGACTAGAAATGGCCTAAATGCGGTGCAGGATGACTGTCTAACGATTACACTGAACAAATGCTACAACAAAACCAATTTGGAATGCCTTAGACTCTAATACAATAAAGATATAGGTATTAGGGTTAGGTTAGTTAGGTTAGGTTAGGTTACAAAATCAGCACGAAAACGAAGACATGAAAATTTTACAAATGGAATAAAATTACGCAATTATGAAACTAAAAAATAACTGATTACAATCCAGATTCAGAAATGGCCTAAATGCGGCGCAGGATGACCGTCTAACGATTACACTGGAACAAATGCTACAACAAAACCAATTTGAATGCTTAAGACTCAATACACAAAGATATAGGTGGTTAGGTTAGGTTAGGTTAGGTTAGGTTAGGTTAGTTAGGTTACAAAATCAGCAATGAAAAACGAAGACATGAAAATTTTTACAAATGGAATAAAATTACGTAATTATGAAACTAAAAATAACCGATTACAACTAGATCTAGAAATGGCCTAAATGCGGCGCAGGATGACTGGTTCAACGATTACACTGGAACAAATGCTACAACAAAACCAATTTGAATGCTTAAGACTCTAATACACAAAGATAGGTGGTTAGGGTTAGGGTTAGGTAAGGTTAGGTTAGGTTACAAAATCAGCACGAAAACGAAGACATGAAAATTTTACAAATGGAATAAAATTACGTAATTATGAAACTAAAAATAACTGATTACAACTAGATCTAGAAATGGCCTAAATGCGGCGCAGGATGACTGTCTAACGATTACACTGAACAAATGCTACAACAAAACCAATTTGGAATGCCTTAGACTCTAATACACAAAGATAGGTGGTTAGGTTAGGTTAGTTAGGTTAGGTTATTAGGTTAGGTTAGGTTAGGTAAGGTTAGGTTAGGCTAGGTTAGGTTACAAAATCAGCACGAAAAACGAAGACATGAAAATTTTACAAATGGAATAAAATTACGTAATTATGAAACTAAAAATAACTGATTACAACTAGACTAGAAATGGCCTAAATGCGGCGCAGGATGACTGTCTAACGATTACACTGGAACAAAATGCTACAACAAAACCAATTTGAATGCTTAAGACTCTAATACACAAAGATAGGTGGTTAGGTTAGGTTAGGTAAGGTTAGGTTAGGTTAGGTTAGGTTACAAAATCAGCACGAAAACGAAGACATGAAAATTCTTTACAAATGGAATAAAATTACGTAATTATGAAACTAAAAATAACTGATTACAACTAGACTAGAAATGGCCCAAATGCGGCGCAGGATGACTGTCTAACGATTACACTGAACAAATGCTACAACAAAACCAATTTGGAATGCTTAAGACTCTAATACACAAAGATAGGTGGTTAGGGTTAGGTTAGGTTAGGTTAGGTTACAAAATCAGCACGAAAACGAAGACATGAAAATTTTACAAATGGAATAAAATTACGTAATTATGAAACTAAAAATAACTGATTACAACTAGACTAGAAATGGCCTAAATGCGGCGCAGGATGACTGTCTAACGATTACACTGGAACAAATGCTACAACAAAAACCAATTTGGAATGCCTAAGACTCTAATAATAAAGATATAGGTGGTTAGGTTAGGTTAGGTTAGGTTGCCAAAATCAGCACGAAAACGAAGACATGAAAATTTTACAAATGGAATAAAATTACGTAATTATGAAACCAAAAATAACTGATTACAACTAGACTAGAAATGGCCTTAAATGCGGCGCAGGATGACTGTCTAACGATTACACTGAACAAATGCTACAACAAAACCAATTTGGAATGCTTAAGACTCTAATACACAAAGATATAGGTGGTTAGGGTTAGGTTAGGTTAGGTTAGGTTAGTTAGGTTAGGTTAGGTTAGGTTACAAAATCAGCACGAAAACGAAGACATGAAAATTTTACAAATGGAATAAAATTACGTAATTATGAAACTAAAAATAACTGATTACAACTAGATTCAGAAATGGCCTAAATGCGGCGCAGGATGACTGTGTACCGATTACACTGAACAAATGCTACAACAAAACCAATTTGGAATGCCTTAGACTCTAATACACAAAGATATAGGTGGTTAGGTTAGGCTAGGTTAGGTTAGGCTACAAAATCAGCACGAAAAACGAAGACATGAAAATTCTTTTACAAATGGAATAAAATTACGTAATTATGAAACTAAAAATAACTGATTACAACTAGACTAGAAATGGCCTAAATGCGGCGCAGGATGACTGTCTAACGATTACACTGAACAAATGCTACAACAAAACCAATTTGAATGCTTAAGACTCCTAATACACAAAGATATAGGTGGTTAGGTTAGGTTAGGTTAGGTTAGGTTAGGTTACAAAATCAGCACGAAAAACGATGACATGAAAATTTTACAAATGGAATAAAATTACGTAATTATGAAACTAAAAATAACTGATTACAACTAGACTAGAAATGGCCTAAATGCGGCGCAGGATGACTGTGTACCGATTACACTGAACAAATGCTACAACAAAACCAATTTGGAATGCCTTAGACTCTAATACACAAAGATATAGGTGGTTAGGTTAGGTTAGTTAGGTTAGGTTAGGTTACAAAATCAGCACGAAAAACGAAGACATGAAAATTTTACAAATGGAATAAAATTACGTAATTATGAAACTAAAAATAACTGATTACAACTAGACTAGAAATGGCCTAAATGCGGCGCAGGATGACTGTCTAACGATTACAACTAGACTAGAAATGGCCTAAATGCGGCGCAGGATGACCGTCTAACGATTACACTGAACAAATGCTACAACAAAAACCAATTTGAATGCTTAAGACTCTAATACACAAAGATATAGGTGGTTAGGTTAGTTAGGTTAGGTTAGTTAGGTTAGGTTAGGTTACAAAATCAAAGCACGAAAAACGAAGACATGAAAATTTTACAAATGGAATAAAATTACGTAATTATGAAACTAAAAATAACTGATTACAACCAGATTCAGAAATGGCCTAAATGCGGCGCAGGATGACCGTCTAACGATTACATTGAACAAATGCTACAACAAAAACCAATTTGGAATGCCTTAGACTCTAATACACAAAGATATAGGTGGTTAGGTTAGGTTAGGTTAGGTTAGGTTACAAAATCAGCACGAAAAACGAAGACATGAAAATTTTTACAAATGGAATAAAATTACGTAATTATGAAACTAAAAATAACTGATTACAACCAGACTAGAAATGGCCTAAATGCGGCGCAGGATGACTGTCTAACGATTACACCGAACAAAATGCTACAACAAAACCAATTTGGAATGCCTTAGACTCTAATACACAAAGATATAGGTGGTTAGGTTAGGTTAGGTTAGGTTAGGTTAGTTACAAAATCAGCACGAAAAACGAAGACATGAAAATTTTACAAATGGAATAAAATTACGTAATTATGAAACTAAAAATAACTGATTACAACTAGACTAGAAATGGCCTAAATGCGCAGGATGACTGTCTAACGATTACACTGAACAAATGCTACAACAAAACCAATTTGGAATGCTTAAGACTCTAATAATAATAAAGATATAGGTGGTTAGGTTAGTTAGGTTAGGTTAGGTTAGGTTAGGTTAGGTTAGGTTAGGTTAGGTTAGGTTAGGTTACAAAATCAGCACGAAAAACGAAGACATGAAAATTTTACAAATGGAACAAAATTACGTAATTATGAAACTAAAAATAACTGATTACAACTAGGACTAGAAATGGCCTAAATGCGGCGCAGGATGACTGTCTAACGATTACACTGAACAAATGCTACAAATAAAACCAATTTGGAATGCTTAAGACCTCTAATACACAAAGATATAGGTGGTTAGGGTTAGGTTAGGTTAGGTTAGGTTACAAAATCAGCACGAAAAACGAAGATTACGAAAATTTTACAAATGGAATAAAATTACGTAATTATGAAACTAAAAATAACTGATTACAACTAGATTCAGAAATGGCCTAAATGCGGCGCAGGATGATCATTCAACGATTACACTGAACAAATGCTACAACAAAACCAATTTGGAATGCTTAAGACTCAATACACAAAGATATAGGTGGTTAGGGTTAGGTTAGGTTAGGTTAGGTTAGGTTAGAAAATCAGCACGAAAAACGAAGACATGAAAATTTTTACAAATGGAATAAAATTACGTAATTATGAAACCAAAAATAACTGATTACAATCCAGATTCAGAAATGGCCTAAATGCGGCGCAGGATGACTGGTTCAACGATTACACTGAACAAATGCTACAACAAAACCAATTTGGAATGCCTTAGACTCTAATACACAAAGATATAGGTGGTTAGGGTTAGGTTAGGTTAGTTACAAAATCAGCACGAAAACGAAGACATGAAAATTTTACAAATGGAATAAAATTACGTAATTATGAACTAAAAATAACTGATTACAATCCAGATTCAGAAATGGCCTAAATGCGGCGCAGGATGACTGTCTTAACGATTACACTGGAACAAAATGCTACAACAAAAAACCAATTTGGAATGCTTAAGACTCTAATACACAAAGATATAGGTGGTTAGGGTTAGGTTAGGTTAGGTTAGGTTAGGTTAGGTTAGGTTAGGTTAGGTTAGGTTAGGTTACAAAATCAGCACGAAAAACGAAGACATGAAAATTTTTACAAATGGAATAAAATTACGTAATTATGAAACTAAAAATAACTGATTACAACTAGACTAGAAATGGCCTAAATGCGGCGCAGGATGACTGTCTAACGATTACACTGAACAAATGCTACTAAACAAAAACCAATTTGGAATGCTTAAGACTCTAATACACAAAGATATAGGTTAGGTTAGGTTAGAAGAAGTTAGGTTAGGTTACAAAATCAGCACGAAAACGAAGACATGAAAATTTTACAAATGGAATAAAATTACGTAATTATGAAACTAAAAATAACTGATTAGAACTAGACTAGAAATGGCCTAAATGCGGCGCAGGATGACTGTCTAACGATTACACTGAACAAATGCTACAACAAAACCAATTTGGAATGCTTAAGACTCTAATAATAATAAAGATATAGGTGGTTAGGTTAGGTTAGGTTAGGTTAGGTTACAAAATCAGCACGAAAACGAAGACATGAAAATTTTACAAATGGAATAAAATTACGTAATTATGAAACTAAAAATAACTGATTACAACTAGACTAGAAATGGCCTAAATGCGGCGCAGGATGACTGGTTCAACGATTACACTGAACAAATGCTACAACAAAACCAATTTGGAATGCCTTAGACTCTAATAATAATAAAGATATAGGTGGTTAGGGTTAGGTTAGGTTAGGTTACAAAATCAGCACGAAAACGAAGACATGAAAATTTTACAAATGGAATAAAATTACGTAATTATGAAACTAAAAATAACTGATTACAACTAGACTAGAAATGGCCTAAATGTGGCGCAGGATGACTGTCTAACGATTAATTGAACAAATGCTACAACAAAACCAATTTGGAATGCTTAAGACTCTAATACACAAAGATATAGGTGGTTAGGGTTAGGTTAGGTTAGGTTGAAGTTAGGTTAGGTTATTAGGTTAGGTTAGTTAGGTTAGGTTACAAAATCAGCACGAAAACGAAGACATGAAAATTTTACAAATGGAATAAAATTACGTAATTATGAAACTAAAAATAACTGATTACAATCCAGACTAGAAATGGCCTAAATGCGGCGCAGGATGACTGTCTAACGATTACACTGGAACAAAATGCTACAACAAAACCAATTTGGAATGCCTTAGACTCTAATACACAAAGATATAGGTGGTTAGGTTAGGCTAGGTTAGGTTAGGTTAGGTTACAAAATCAGCACGAAAAACGAAGACATGAAAATTTTAACAAATGGAATAAAATTACGTAATTATGAACTAAAAATAACCGATTACAACTAGATTCAGAAATGGCCTAAATGCGGCGCAGGATGACTGTCTAACGATTACACTGAACAAATGCTACAACAAAAACCAATTTGGAATGCTTAAGACTCTAATACACAAAGATATAGGTGGTTAGGGTTAGGTTAGGTTAGGTTAGGCTAGGTTACAAAATCAGCAATGAAAAACGAAGACATGAAAATTTTACAAATGGAATAAAATTACGTAATTATGAAACTAAAAATAACTGGATTACAACTAGATTCAGAAATGGCCTAAATGCGGCGCAGGATGACTGTTCAACGATTACACTGAACAAATGCTACAACAGAAAAACAATTTGGAATGCCTTAGACTCTAATACAAAAAGATATCGGTGGTTAGGGTTAGGTTAGGTTAGGTTAGTTACAAAATCAGCACGAAAACGAAGACATGAAAATTTTACTAATGGAATAAAATTACGTAATTATGAAACTAAAAAATAACTGGATTACAACTAGACTAGAAATGGCCTAAATGCGGCGCAGGATGACTGTCTAACGATTACACTGAACAAATGCTACAACAAAACCAATTTGGAATGCCTTAGACTCTAATACACAAAGATATAGGTGGTTAGGCTAGGTTAGGTTAGTTAGGTTAGGTTACAAAATCAGCACGAAAAACGAAGACATGAAAATTTTTACAAATGGAATGAAATTACGTAATTATGAAACTAAAAATAACTGATTACAACTAGACTAGAAATGGCCTAAATGCGGCGCAGGATGACTGTCTAACGATTACACTGAACAAATGCTACAACAAAAAACCAATTTGGAATGCTTAAGACTCTAATACACAAAGATATAGGTGGTTAGGGTTAGGTAAGGTTATGTTAGGTTACAAAATCAGCACGAAAACGAAGACATGAAAATTTTACAAATGAATAAAATTACGTAATTATAAAACTAAAAATAACTGATTACAACTAGACTAGAAATGGCCTAAATGCGGCGCAGGATGACTGTCTAACGATTACACTGAACAAATGCTACAACAAAAATCCAATTTGGAATGCCTAAGACTCTAATACACAAAGATATAGGTGGTTAGGGTTACATTAGGTTAGGTTAGGTTAGGTTAGGTTAGGTTAGGTTACAAAATCAGCACGAAAACGAAGACATGAAAATTTTACAAATGGAATAAAATTACGTAATTATGAAACCAAAATAACTGATTGCCAACTAGACTAGAAATGGCCTAAATGCGGCGCAGGATGACCGTCTAACGATTACACTGGAACAAATGCTACAACAAAACCAATTTGGAATGCTTAAGACTCTAATAATAAAGATATAGGTGGTTAGGGCTAGGTTAGGTTAGGTTAGGTTACAAAATCAGCACGAAAACGAAGACATGAAAATTTTACAAATGGAATAAAATTACGTAATTGGCGAAACTAAAAATAACTGATTACAACTAGACTAGAAATGGCCTAAATGCGGCGCAGGATGACTGTCTAACGATTACACTGGAACAAAATGCTACAACAAAAACCAATTTGAATGCTTAAGACTTAATACACAAAGATATAGGTGGTTAGGGTTAGTTAGGTTAGGTTAGGTTAGGTTAGGTTAGGTTAGGTTAGGTTAGGTTAGGTTACAAAATCAGCACGAAAAACGAAGACATGAAAATTTTACAAATGGAATAAAATTACGCAATTATGAAACTAAAAATAACTGGATTACAACTAGATTCAGAAATGGCCTTAAATGCGGCGCAGGATGACTGGTTCAACGATTACACTGGAACAAATGCTACAACAAAACCAATTTGGAATGCCTAAGACTCTAATACACAAAGATATAGGTGGTTAGGGTTAGGTTAGGTTACAAAATCAGCACGAAAAACGAAGACATGAAAATTTTTACTAATGGAATAAAATTACGTAATTATGAAACTAAAAATAACTGATTACAACTAGACTAGAAATGGCCTAAATGCGGCGCAGGATGACTGTCTAACGATTACACTGAACAAATGCTACAACAAAAAACCAATTTGGAATGCTTAAGACTCTAATGCACAAAGATATAGGTGGTTACGTTAGGTTAGGTTAGGTTAGGCTACAAAATCAGCACGAAAAACGAAGAAATGAAAATTTTTACTAATGGAATAAAATTACGTAATTATGAAACTAAAAATAACTGATTACAACTAGACTAGAAATGGCCTAAATGCGGCGCAGGATGACTGTCTAACGATTACACTGAACAAATGCTACAACAAAAAACCAATTTGGAATGCTTAAGACTCTAATACACAAAGATATAGGTGGTTAGGGTTAGGTTAGGATAGGTTAGGTTAGGTTAGGTTACAAAATCAGCACGAAAAACGAAGACATGAAAATTTTACAAATGGAATAAAATTACGTAATTATGAAACTAAAAATAACTGATTACAACTAGACTAGAAATTGCCTAAATGCGGCGCAGGATGACTGTCTAACGATTACACTGGAACAAATGCTACAACAAAAAACCAATTTGGAATGCTTAAGACTCTAATACACAAAGATATAGGTGGTTAGGGTTAGGTTAGGTTAGGTTAGGTTAGGTTAGGTTAGGTTAGGTTGGGGTGCCACGTCAGAAAACCTCCACGAGTGCCTGGTCGTTGAATTTCTCCTTGATACTTGTATCCGGGGGAAAGGCAACACTGGGACAGTACACCCTGGGCACTAGTGATGACACGTTGTCACTAGTGAAAACAATGTTCGACAGGGGGTAGTTGCTCTGCGTGCGTGGAGTGGCACGAGATGGCTCAATATGAGCATAATGGGAGAAGACAGGGTTGAGTAAGGAGGGTTAAGGATTGATGGGCCCAGTGTTCCCTCACCCGGTCGCTGGGCTGGTAAGGAAGACTAGTTTCTTCCCTACCACCGTCACAAAACTCGTAATTCCTAAAATACGTCGTAGATCACGTCTCGCGGTATCTTAGGGACCGAGAATGTGGCTTACGACCGCCCGGAGATGCGAGGAAGCAACAAAAAAAAAAAAATAACCTCTATAAAAATCACCCGAACTCAAGCGTTGGCACGCCGCGAGGAGTGCATGGCTGATGGGAAGTTCAGTCGCAAGTGTTGCCCCCGTCAGGGTACCGGCCGACCCCTGACGAGATACGCCTAGGCTTACCCGAGCAAGGAGGCTCTGTAGATTCGGCGGTTTTTCTTCCTACCATTCTCGGGAACATTATGAGAAAAGAAACAAAATTAAATTTAAATGAGGATACGGAAAGCAGTCTGGATCTGAAACGAATTCTAGTCTGCCCAGTGAAATGGCGACATTCTAAGGCTGAGGTCGAGGTGGAAAGATGGGGCGCGGCAACGGCTGGCAAAAGAGACGGTTGACAAAGTCAGCATCGTCTAGTGACAGTGAGGTGCAGGGACGTCAATCAGGGGTTCCAACCCAAAGAATTGAGGAATTTCTTTTACCGAGGTTGCCTGAAACAAATAAAAGCGCCGAGGAAGAAGTGGAGGAAATGGCGCGCCGAGCAAATGAAAGTAGAGCTGCCTTGGCGCTGCCAATAGATGACGACAGAACTGCAGTAGCTCTTAACAACCAGGTCCGCGACAACGTCGCTGTTATTCTTACAGTAGCGGCAAAATCAAGGAACCTGAAAGGGACATTTCAACGAGCTTTAAAGGACGCGGCTTCGTCCATCAAAGGAGCAGTAGAGGCATTACACCAAAGGTCCTCAAACGAAGAAACAGTAAAACTGCAAGCGGAAAACACTCGGCTACAGCAAGAGGTAGAAGAGCTACGCAAGGAGATGGTGAAACTCCGAATAGAAGTAGAGAGAGTGAGTAAAGTGAGTAAAAAAATTTTCTCGCCTCTATGCAGTCAGCCGTCGAAAAGAAAAGAGGTGCCAGTGGTCTCGTCTACACAGATGCAAGTGGAAGAAATAACCAGCATCATTATGCGCCAAGTAGGCACCATGTTGAGTGCTAGGCTTGAAGCACTGGAGTGAAAGGTTGCTTCAGAGAAGCGCACGACCCCGCTGGCTGCAGATCAGCGAAAACAGCAGCCGCAAATGTCGCTAGCGCATCGGGCTCAGGGTCAACTAACTCAGGCCTCTACAAAAATGCTAAAAAGGGTAATAACGTTAATGAGGAGAATCCCGCGGAAACACGCTCTTTACCTCTAGAGCCCAAAGAAATAGAAGAGGGTTGGTCGACGGTGGTGAAGAGGAAAAGGAAAAAGAGGAAAGGGCTTCCGACCGCTGATACAGAGTTAGCAGGCTCCGATAAACAACTAAGCAGATCAGTAAGTGTTAAACTTCGCCACCCCGTTCGGCGGCAGTTGTCATAATCCTGCAGCCCGAAGCCGAGCAAGGATAACGTACGCCAAAGTACTGGCAGTGGCTAAAGAGAAAATTAGCCTCTCCAGCATTGGCATCGACGCCCTCCGTTACCGGCAGGCTCTCACCGGAGCTCGTATCTTAGAGGTGCCGGGTGCAACTATGGCGACAAAGCGGACTCCCTTGCAACGATGCTAAGAGAGTCTCTTCCGCTAGATATTGTGAAGGTCTCCAGACCAGTAAAATGCGCGGATATGCGGATATCTGGTCTGATGACTCAGCTAGTGTAAAGGAGGTAGTTGCTGCCGTTGCACAGCGAGGCGGGTGTTCCGTGGAAACTATTAAGGCTGGAGAAATCCACCGTACAGCGAGAGGTACCGGCAGTGTTGTAGTACGCTGTCCAGTGGCTGCTGTACAAAAACGGAGGCAGGAGGGCGGTTTCTAGTCGGGTGGGTATCAGCGCACATTAAAGTTCTCCAACCCAGGCCTTTGCGATGCTATAGGTGCCTACAAATGGACATGTGCGTGCTCAATGCACCGCAGAGGTAGATCGCAGTAATGACTGTTTCCGCTGTGGCCAGCCTGGCCATAAGGCGGTTGAGTGTTCTGGCCAGGCTCTGCACGCACTCTGTGCAGAGGGCCGAGGCCAGCGGAACATTTTCAGGAAGAAAAAATGCTCTCCGCCCACCACGAGGAAGACTAAGACAGTAGCAGGAAGGACTGGCCACTACACAAGTGGGGAGGAGGAAATGGCGATAAACCAGTCCAATGGCGTACTATCATCTTCTTCAGACAAATGCTAACCACTGCGCCGGTGCACAGGACTTGCTCCTGCAGAGCATGGCGCAGTGGATGATTGAAGTGGCGGTGGTCGCTGAACCGTACTTCGTTCCTTCCACGGAAAACTGGGTGGGCGATGTCGACGGTTTAGTGGCTGTCATATCGTCGGGAGCTGCTGACCCACCACCGTGATAGCGGCAGCAAGGGGTATGCTGCGGTACAGTGGAGGGGTATCATTATCATTAGTGTACTTTTCTCCGAATAGATGCCTCACGGAATTCGAGACTTATCTGCGAGGTGGGGGAAACTTTGGGCAAATCCACCCTCGTCCAGCGCTCAGGTAGTCGGGGACCTCAATGCTAAATCGGCAGCTTGGGGTTCCCGTATCACAGATGCGCGTGGTGAGGCATTGAGGAATGGGCGACGATGACCGGCCTGACGGTACTTAACCGAGGGTCGATCAATACATGCGTGCGCAGGCAGGGGGATCCATCGTAGATGTAACGTTTGCATCCCCTGCCATTGCACGCTGCGTTCGGCGGAGGGTTCTGGAAGAAATGGAAACGCTGTCGGACCACCGGTACATTCGGTTCGATATATCTACTACTCTGGAACCTCAGGGTGCCGGGGTCGTCCAAGAGAGCGTTCTCCCAGTGTCAGCCACGAGATGGTCGTTAAAGAGCTCAACAAAGAGGCGCTGGTAGAGGCCTCTATTGTCCATTCATGGTTAGCGCCTCCGTCTGGCCCGTGGAAGTGGAAGTAGAGGTGGATTGGTTTCATGACGCCATGACGCATATTTGCGATGTTGGCATGTCGCGTGCTGCCAAGTCTTCCTCCAAAGCGTCAGGTGTACTGGTGGTCTCAAGAGATTGCAGCTATGCGAAGTGAGTGCGTTAGGCCAGACGCCAGTACACCAGACATCGTAGAAGGCATCTCCAAAAACGATGCGGTCGATGAACAGCTGTATACGGCATACAGAGAACGAGTTAAAACCCTACAGCTGTCCATCCGAGTAGCCAAAACCTGCTCACGAGAGGAGCTGGAGAGTCTCAATCGAGATCCATGGGGACGCCCGTATAAGATGAAGAAATAAAATATGCCCCGGCGCCCCTCGCTACGGAGAGTTCCAACCTCGATTCTAGAGACGTAGCGTTGGCGAGCCTGTTCCCTAATCAAGCGCCTGTGCAGATACCGGCAATGACTCTTGGGCTCACTGAGGAACAAGGTGCAGATGCGGAGGTGCCACGTGTATCACAGGCGGAGCTCGACGTGGCTTTATTCAAGCTTCGGGGAAAGAAGAGGGCTCCGGGGCCGGATTGTATTCCGGCTGCGCCTGGGTCTTGGCTATCGATGCGTTAGGAACCGACTCCGTAGGCTCTTTGACATCTGTCTGGAGTCGGGTCGGTTCCCTGTACAGTGGAAGACGGGAAAATTAGTCCTCCTCAAGAAGGATGGGCGTCCTGCAGAATCTCCTCGCCTATCGCCCAATTGTGTTGCTCAATGAGGTTGATAAGATCTTTGAGCGGGTGATTGCCGGTCGCCTCATTGAACATCTCAGAGAGGTAGGTCCCGACTTGTCGTGATCAGCAGTTCGGGTTCCGGAGGGGCTGTTCTGCGATCGACGCTATCAATCGCGTTAAGGCTCATTCGGATGAGGTAGTATCAAGAGGCGGAGTTTTATTGGCGGTGTCTTTGGACATCGCTAACGCTTTTAACACTCTGCCCTGACTTGTATTAAGGACGCACTAAAGTTCCATCGCGTGCCTCCCTACCTCAGCCGAATTGTTGGGGACGATGGTTTAAGACCTCTCAGCGCGATATATTATGTACTTTGGACGGGAAGGCCATCTTCGTCGGAGGGAAACATCGTGCGGTGTTCCACAGGGCTCTGTCCTAGGACTCCTTCTTCAGGAACATCGGCTACGACTGGGTTCTGCGGGGTAACTTCCTCCCAGGCGTGAGTATAACCTGCAATGCAGATGGCACTCTTGTCACGGCCCAGGGGAATAACTAAACGGAGGCTGCCCGTCTTGCCACTGTATCTGTTGCATAGGTTGTCGGCAAAATCCAAGTATTGGGACTCACTCAAAGTGGCGCTACCCAAGTGCGAGGCTATCTGTTTCCACGGACCTCGGAGGGCGCCACCACCGGAGTCCCACATTATTGTTAGTGATGTTCGTATCGAGGTTAGTTCCAACATGAGGTACCTTGGTCTCATCCCCGACAGCCGCTGGAACTTCCATGAGCACTTTGTTGCCTGGCCCCTCGTCTAATGGGAACAGCTGCCTCCTTAAAGTGGCTGCTACCCAACCTCGGGGGCTGATGCAAGTTGCCGTCAACTTTACGTGGGGTGGTGCGGTCGATGGCCCCATAAGGGCGCCCATTTGGGTAAAGGCCCTTGCTGAGAGTGACCATCGCCTTCCTGGAGAAGACCCCAGCGGCGATGGCAGTCGGGGTCATCTGAGGTTATCGCACCATCTCTTATGAGGTGTAAGTGTATACTGGCGATCCATGCCTTGGGATCTGGAGGCCTTGCAGCCATTTACCACTGGCGTTTGGAGCTTCGACTCGGGGAGAATGGCTCACCAAGGAGTGGGGAATTACGGAGGTTCCACGTTCGACAGTCATTGCTTCTGAATTGAAGGAAAGATCATCCCATCCTAGGCAGGCAGCAGGACTGTCGAGGCTGTTCGTCCGGTCCTTGAAGACTGGATGAACAGGCGGCACGGCGCCCCGACCTTCCGGCTGGTGCAGGTGTGCTATCAGGGCACGGGTGCTTTGCAGTACCTGTGCCGCATAGCCAGAAGAGAGCCGACAACCGTGTCACCACAGGATGGCACGAGGACACGGCGCAGCATACCTAGAAGAGTGTCCAGCTTGGGCCGAACTACGCCAAACCTCGCCGCAGTAGTGGGAGACGATCTCTCGTTACCAGCGCCAATTAAGGCCATGGTTGAAAACGAGAGGTCGTGGAGCGTTGTTGCCTTCTGCGAACAAGCTGGCGTCACAGAAGGAGGCTGCGGAAAGGAGAGAGAGAGATGCACCTGATGTCCCAATACGCAGCCAGAGAACTGGGCGCCGGAGGAGGGTATATCACGCCTCCTCATCCCCATAACTAAGGCCTAGGTGGCGGACACAGGGGTCAACCGCTCAAACAGCTAAGGTCTCGAGATGGTGCACGGTAGACACACGCGCTCGTACATGAAGAAGGGTCATTCAAAGATGGGCTCGCAGCGGCCACGCCGTCGAGACTACGGTAGTGTGCGAAAGGTTCCCGTAGTCCCGACCACAAGGTGTCGAGAAGAACACCGTGGGTTTTAGCTGGTAGGAGTCCAGCATAACTCTTCCGACGACTCCCGCGTCGGCGGGTATCCATGAGGATTTTCACGAAAAAAAAAAAAAAAAAAAGGTTAGGTTAGGTTGTGGGTTAGGTTAGGTTAGGTTAGGTTAGGTTAGGTTTTTTTTTTTTATTATTAGTGACCCCATTTTTTGGGAGTCTGGCATGTTGGTTCCTGACATGTGAACTCAGGACTCTTTATTGCGCTTTATACAATTATTATTATCTATTTACTTAATTTTTACTTTAAAAAAATATACGTTGCTTCATTATTGCAAGGTTTTATTTTTTACAAACATCCATTTGACCTTAATATTCACGCAATTTACTTCATTCATATATCAATGTTCTATCTTTCTTATTTCTACAGTTATATTCTGCTTATATTTTCTACATTTTTTTTTTTTTTTCATAATACTTTATATGTATATTGTATAACTATTTAAAATAAAATATAATAATAATAAAGATCAACATAATACCATATATAGTAGTATATGTTTAAATGAATATATAATTAAAAGCATATAAATCCGACTCTTTATTGTACATATTTATTTATTCTTATTTATCACTTTCTTTGCTATATATTTTACAGTAACTTATAAACTTATTCCTAGATTCCTTACAACTTATAATTTCGTATATTGTTTAGTTATTTCTACTTGTAGCTGTAATTTCTAAATCATTTCTTTCCCTGCAGTATATTGACATTCTGTGATAAGCAGGATCACATTCTTCAACTTGTCATCGCCACAGGCGCACGCAGGCTCTCCTTGCATTTGAACCTGTGCAAGTACTCGAGAACCCCCGTGCCCTGTCATTATTTGTGGTACCGTTGGGTCCACCTATTTTTCAGAACTATGGGATAATGCGTTGATGGCATCCGGAAAGAATTGTTTGGTCGTAGATGCTGCGTCACCTTTTAAATCGCCGATTCCATCTGTCGAGCGACTCCATTCGGATTTGTCGCTTGACGAAAGAAATCGGACAACTCATAACCGGGTTTTCTTTTATTTTCATTGCAGCTTCTTTGCAAGTTGGTCTGCTCTCTCGTTTCTATCCCTGCGTGGGCTTTAATCCAGTAGAGTCTTAAAACTTTTCCTTGCTTTTTGATTTGAGTGATGTTTTCTAGCTCTCACCGCAAGGATGAAGGGAGATGTCCTGACTACTGTCTGGAGAGCAGACCTGAGTCGCAGTATATACCGCAGCTCCGTGCAGAATTTTGGGAGCACGTATTTTGCACAAGCAGAGCCACCAGTTCCTGCCTGGTAGACGGTGCAGAAGTGTCCCAGCTTTAGCTGGGTACCGTCTCCACGGGAGTCTCTCCATATTGATAGAGCCGCGCCGACGTTATTCTCTCATCCTGCTTCCACAGTGAATATTTGACTTCCGTACTTTCAAGCTGGTCCACCTGTGCACCGTCATCCAGACATAAGAACTGCAGACTTCTGGATCTTGGGATGTGGCATCTCCACATAGTCTGCTTTGATCTCCAAATCTCGATCTCCCACTACCCGCTGGGGAGTATCCTTTCTTATTTCAGCGAGGCTGCTTCCTCACCCTCAGATCCAGAGGAAGCTTGCGCCCAGCGAGCAGTAGGGCCGAATTTAGCGAGACTGCTTTTGTGGTGGCCTTTATAATCTTCTCTGCACGAAGCCGCGTTGCACCATGTCGAGCTGTTTCTTCACTCCCACTTTCTGGTTGCCGGAGCCCATGCGCTCGCTGCATATAGCACCACTGGCTGCTGACAACCGCCATGTAGATTGTCCTAATGTCTCAGGGTTCAGACCCCACTGTATCTTTGCAGCTCTCACCAGCTGACCATAGAGGTTTTATACCTTGTGGCACACATTCTGACATGTGTATTGAATGTTAATCCACAGTCAACCGTGAGGCCGAGTATTTTTATGTCGCGGGACAGCTCAATGCGTTCCCTCCCATACTGAGAAGTGGTGAATCGTATTTTAACTGTTTGTGATCAGCATTGCTTGGGTCTTATGTGGTAAATTTAAGCTTGTTTTTGATTCCCTTTACCTGAACACATGTTCGAGGGCAGCATTGGTCTGCTCCCTGCACTTCTAGTGCCGTGTACCCTGAGAAAATTAGACCACATCATCTGCAAAGCAGTGGTCTCCTGCCACCAGCTCCTCAACAATGGATCCAGCAACAAGTTCCAGAATATTGGACCCCTATGGATCCTTGTACGCACTTTTGTTGTCTGCCTGACATATTCCGCCCCAGCATACCTGGGAGACGCACTGATCTATCCTCAAAATAGCTATCAACAAGGCGTGTCTCAGATCTGCTGACACCCCGGTTTTGTTCGC
>JAGSMU010000297.1:0-40020 GCA_029286865.1 Teinopalpus imperialis | reverse complement strand
ATCGTATGGCTGTTGATTCCCTTTACCTGAACACATGTTCGAGGGCAGCATTGGTCTGCTCCCTGCACTTCTAGTGCCGTGTACCCTGAGAAAATTAGACCACATCATCTGCAAAGCAGTGGTCTCCTGCCACCAGCTCCTCAACAATGGATCCAGCAACAAGTTCCAGAATATTGGACCCCTATGGATCCTTGTACGCACTTTTGTTGTCTGCCTGACATATTCCGCCCCAGCATACCTGGGAGACGCACTGATCTATCCTCAAAATAGCTATCAACAAGGCGTGTCTCAGATCTGCTGACACCCCGGTTTTGTTCGCATCGTATGGCTGGCCACCACGCGCACTGCCGCCGGGCACTCAGCCATCGGCGTTATTGGGAGGTTGCATTTCCTTGATTTCTGTATCCGGGGAAAGGCAACAAATGATGGTGGGTATTAGGAACTGGTGACGATATATCGTTTCCAGTGCCTAATTCTCATAGTGGAGGACGGGCTCGGTGTGCACTCCACACTGCCGCCGGGCATTCAACCGTTAAAACTGAGGAGTTACGTCGGCTCTCCCAGCGCGCCGTAACCCGCTGTACTTTCGTCAAGACCCCAGTGTTGACGATGGCCAGGGTATGTCGAAGTGCAGCGGGCGGAGGGCTTGCCTTGTGGCGGCGCGAGGTAAACCTCTATAAAATAATCCAGACAGCGAAGTCTTGAAAACCTGTGGGTACCAGGCGGCCCCACAGTATATGTGCCCGTGTCCCCGGTCGTCACCCGGGGACCGACCTTTAATTCGTCCTATAATCGTGGGAATAGCTATGGAAAAATTGACATATACCGACAGACGGAACCAGTGTGATGACGAAAGTGATTCAATGCAGAGCGTGGAAGTCGCTCGAAGAAAGGTTTGAGTGCGGGACGAAAGCGTCCATCTATGGATGCGTTTGGTGGTTCTGATCAGTAAAGCGCCGCGATGGCAGTAAAAGCTCAGGTACGGCAACGATATCTGCCAAAAGAAGAGGTCGAGGCCCCAACAACGGGGCAATATGTCGGGCTCACCCAGGCAAAAATGGCATTGGTTGCTGCAAAAGAAGCGGAATTGAGAGTCGAGGCGGAGGCAAAAGATTGTTGCAGCAACTCGACAGCTCCGCACTGGAAAGTCAGCCCTGTCCGAGTCGTCATCGAACGGTAGCGACTTTGAGCGACGGATGACCTGGGAAAAAGATCGAGACAGCGTCGGCGTCATTAACCGGTTGCTACTAAATCAAAGCCTAAGGAGCAGCTTTGTTCGTGCGCTTAAGGAGGCTGCAGAGACCGTGACTGAGTTACCAGGACTCTGCAGCGACGCTTAATACCACCGACGAAACGCGGAATTTGCAGGCTGCAAACACTCCGTCTTCAAGACAGAAGTCTCACGCAATTACGGAAGGAGTGGCCTACCTGCGTATGCAGATGAATCAGCCCTTAACATGCCGAGAGTGGAAAAGAGGGAGCTAGTGCGTTCGATCATTGACCAGGTGGGGTCAATGATCAGCATAAATTGCGGCTATGGAGGACCGCCTCCTTCCCGAGAAGCGCCTCCGCCCCCAGCGGGGATATTTGTGAATTATGCCACCCGGCACCTCGTCTGGCTCACCACCTGCCCAGGTCCCGGCTGTTCCAAAACCGCCGGCCGATAGTCAGCGGCGCAAAACGGCCGTTGCAGGGGCTTCCGTTGCAACCAAATGCCCAAAAGGGGAAACGCAACAGGCCAAAAGAAGGCCCAGAAGGAAGGCGGAGTCCCAAACTTTATACGGTTCCTCAGTCTATAGAAGAACCATGGACTACGGTGGTGAAGAAGGGACTGAAGAAAAAGGGGGAAAATTATAAAGAGCGTTGGCACACGGGCACCAGCGAGGCCGGTGAAAATTTCCACTCCTCGCGTCCGCCGTGGTAGTGACCCTGGAGCCGGAGGCCCGTGGCTTCCAGGCGTCACATATATTGTCATCATAACTGAGGCGAAGGCGAAGATCAAGCCTCGCCTCCCTCGGCATAACCGAGATGGGTTTCCGCATCTGCGCCACAGGGGCTCGGATGTTCCGAGATCCCGGCGCAGACAGCGGTAACAAAGGCGGACGCCCTCGCTCAAAAACTGAGCGAGGTGCTCACCAGCAACGGGAAAGCGGGTGCAGGTGTCCAGGCCGGCAAAGGCTACAGAGGTGAAGGTGTCAGTCTGGACGACTCTGCCACAGCGGAGGACGTGGTGACCGTAACGAAGGCTGCTGGCTGTCCCAAAGGAGGCTGTGAAATGCAGTGAAATCTGCGGTATCCCGCAGGCCTTGGGAATGGCCACAGGTTCCGGTGCCCTGTAGCTGCCGCCAAAAGGTGGCCGTAATTGGGCGACTCATGGTATCGTGGGTGGCAGCAGCAGTGAAGTTGGTGGAGCCCTCACCTCTGAGGTGCTTCCGGTGTTTTGAAACCGGACGTGAGGGCACAGTGCGACGCCGCCAGTCGACTCCGGGGGAGCTTTGTTACCGCTGTGGGCAGCCTGGCCACAAAGGCGGTAAAGGTAACTCTGCCAGCCCCCGTTGCGCTGTGTGTGTCGCAGCTAACAAACCAGCGGACCATAAAATGGGGGCAAAGCTTGCAAGGCCACGCCCAAAGGTAGGAAAAGTTGATCCGCCCGCTGCCACCTAAGCAGCCGACCCGGCCAACAACAAGGCCGGTTGAATCAATGGAGGAGGTACCGTCGCCATGTGTAAACCATGAGACTAGTCCGCAGCCGCGCCGAGGAGGAAATCGATGATCATAGCTCCGATTTCCCTCGGAGAACCACGACTCAGTGATGGACGCGGGAGGTCAAGTCGCTCACGATGAGTCAACGAGGTGAGAGCGCGCCCGGTGTTCCCGCGCGCTCTCAAAATAAATTATCAACGGCCAGGGCCAGCGAAAGCAGCCGCCACAGCTGTGCGCGCGGAAAGAATGCTCACGCGCCCCGTATGCACAGCACCAAATTGGACAGAAGAGAACACCGTGGGGTTTTAGTCGGTGCAGGTCCGACATAACCCGCCCTCGTCCCCGCGGGGCGGTATGCGTAAACATTCCCCACGAAAAAAAAGGTTAAGGTTAGGTTAGGTTAGGTTAGGTTAGGTTAGGTTAGGTTAGAGTTAGGTTAGGTTAGGTTAGGTTTCCCCGAAGGGTTTCCGCTGTCGTAGCGGGGGCTTAATGTAACCGTGGTGTAGGTTAACCACGGTGAAGCTAAGAAGGAACCCAAATGGCCGGCCTAAAAGGCGTTCTAAGGCCGGCCCAGGGAGGCCACCGCTCCCGGGCGGGCTGGAACTGGAGCCCGCCCTGGATGATGCGTGTCGGTGGGCTGCGGGGTGCGGATGGACGGGTGAGGCCGTCTTACGCGCCATCCGCAACCGAGGCGGGAGTCGGGGAGATAGGGTGGCGGTGCGGGGACTGTTAGCAGCGGTACCGCGCATCGTCGCCCCCACCTCCCGCATCCGAGACGGAGTCGCGGAGGGAGGTAGTGTATCTCCCTATCCTCCGCGGTGACTCAAGCGGGGAGTCCGCACCGCTGATGCGGCCGTGGTGGGGCCGCGGGTTCCAGTGGAGTGCTGGTTGATCCTGCCGCTCTCCCTGTCCTCCGCGGCCGGGCGGTGGTCGGCGGCGGAGCCCTAACAGATCCGCCGCAGGCTGGGTTTTGCTTATTGCGTTCACGAAAGCCGCTGCCAGCCTCCTGGGGAGCGGACTCGGGGAGTCACTTCCCACCAGAAGAGGCCGAGTTGGAGGGGCGCGCGTCCGTGTTCCGGCACGCCCTGCCTGGAGGGTGGAGAGGAGATGTCCTCGGAGAAGGGCCGGTTTGCCGGCCAGCGCAGAGCAGGGTCGCGGAGGTGTGCGAAAGCCGTTCCCGTGGCCCACTCGCATACGCGACGAAAGGTGGAACACCATGGGGTTTTAGTCGGTGCGGGTCCGGCCTGTATCCTTGCCCCACCGTGGGCATAAGTAGGCATTTCCCCATGTAAAAGGTTAGGTTAGGTTAGGTTAGGTTAGGTTAGGTTAGGTTGGGGTGCCCACGTCAGAAAACCTCCTCCGAGAGTGCCTGGTCGTTGAATTTCCCTTTGATACTATTGTATCTGGGAAGGCAACGCCGGGCTGAAAATCTCCTGGGCACTGGTGATGATAGCCATTGCCAGTGGCGAATAAGCCGCTCTGGAGGTGGAGAATTTGCGTGTCCCTCTGATAAGCGGAGGGCAATAGCGAGGGAGTGGGGGCTGTGCATTTCTCTTTGATTTCCGTGTATCCGAGGAAAGGTAACCGACTGATGGTGTTAATAACCGGCACTATACGTCGTTCCTGGTGCGTCCATAAATGCGGTGGAGGTTGCATTTCTCTGATCGCAGCGCATCCGGGGAAAGGCAACAATGATGGTGGGTATTAGGAACTGGTGACGATAGACGTTTCCAGCGCCTAATGCTCATAGGTGGAGGACGGGCTCGGTGTGCACTCACACTGCCGCCGGGCATTCAACCGTCCAAAACTGGGAGTTACGTCATTCATAGCGGCGCCGTAACCCGCTGTAATTTCTTCAAAGACCCTGGCAGCGCTGACGATTGCGGGGTACGCCGAAGTAGCGGAGCGGGAGGGTTTGCCTAATTCGGTCGGCCCACGAGAGGAGTAAATCTCTCATAAAAATCAGACAGCGAAGTCTTTAAAACCTGTGGTACCGACGCCTACAGATGTAGTCTTGCCCCCGGAAAGGCGTAACCTGGGTCGACCGTTTCGTCCACACCTGGATCTACAATGAGCACATAAGCAAAACAAAACTTGAGGGTGACAGTGATCGATGATGACGAGCGTGACTCTATGCTTAGCGTGGAGTCACCTGATTGAGAGAAGAAGCATATGGGAAGGAACGTCCTTCAAAGGACGCAGATATCGGAGCTGGTCCGGCGATAGGCCAAGATGTGGAAGTGGTCGGGAAAGGCAACAACATCTTACAACGAGGTCGTGGACGACCCCAACGACTGGGAGTACGTCGGCTCCTGCCCAGGCCAAATGGCGTTGGTGGAAGCTAGGAGAGAGGAGGAGAGGTTGGAAGCGGAGAGATCGCCTCATCGTCTCGTCAGTTCCGCGCCGGCAGGATATCAACCCTGTCGGAGTCGTCACGAACGATGGCGACTTCGAGCCGGCATCGGAGCTGCAAAAGAGGATCGAGGACAGCGTCGGCGTCATTCCCATGTGGCCCAAAGGTCGAAGAACCCGAAGGGCATCTGGGTGAAGGCGTTGAAGGAGGCTGCAGAGAACGTAAGCGAGACCGCTAAGACTCTGCAGCAACGCGCTGTACCTCGGAAGAGACGAGAAAGCTGCAGGCGGACAACGCTCTCGCCTCCAGGGCGAAGTATCACAACTGGAGGAAAGAGGTGGCCAACTTACGATGCAGACCGGACCCACCCAAATAGCCGAGGGAGCAGGAAGAGTTAAGACGTTCGGATCATTGACCAGGTGGGGGTCAATGATCAACGCCAGGTTCGCCGCACTGAGGACCGTCTCCTTCCGGAGAAGAGTCTTCGCCCATCATTGGCGGCTGATAAGAGAGATCGGAAGCGTTGCCCAGTCCTTCGCCCAGCCCATCGACTTTCAGGCACTGGTTACCGCAGGTGGCTGCTCGTCAAGGCGCTCCAGCGCTGCCGGCTGTCGCGGGTCTTCTTGGGGCCACGAAGATCACCAAGGAGGACTGAAGCCCGCTGAGGGCCTAAAGAAGAAAACTGTTGAGTCCCGACCTCTGGCCACCGCTGCCGCAGTCCGTAGAGCAAACCATGGACGACGGTGAAGAAGGGCCAAAGAAGGGTGGGAAACCGGCGAAGGGTCCCGGCAAACTCCGCACCGAGACCGGTCAAGATCGGGTAGACTCCACGATCGTCCGCTGGTGGTGATTAATTGAGCCGGAGGCTGCTGGCGTCACCATTGAGGTGATCACCGAGGCGAAGGCGAAAATAAACCTCGCCGCCCTCGATAACCGAGATGTTTCCGCATCTGCGCCACAGGCTCGAATAGTTCAGATCCCCGGCGCAGACAAAGGGGACAAGGCAGACGCCCCGCTCAGAAGCTGGAGGGGAGGTTCTCACCAGCGGGCAAAGCGGTCCGGGTCTCAAGACCGGCAAAGACCGCCGAGATAAAAGTGTCCGGGTCTTGATGACTCGGTCTCGGTGGATGAAGCGGTATGGCTGTTTCCTGTTGGCTGGCGACCGTCCCGGACACCATTAGCGTAGCGAGGTCCTGCGGTATCCCGCAGGCCTCGGGATGGCCTGGGTTCAACCCGTATTGCTGCCAAAAAGGTGGCTGCCGGGGACGCCCGATGGTCCCGTGGGTGGTGGCCGAGGTGAAGCCTGTAGAACATCAACCTGGCCTGGCTGGCGGCACAGCGTCTACAATTTCCGCGTTGTGCCGCGTCGCCGCTAAGAAACCGGCGGACCATAGGATGGGGAAGGCCTGCAGCGCCTCCAAAGCCGGAAAAGGCCGGTCCGCCCGTTGCCACCTCGGCAACCGACCAGCCAGCCGATGGAGGAGGAAGCGTCCCACGACCCTGGGTCTCCATTGCGCCGCCGCAGGGGGAAAAGCAGAGCGTATACCCATTTCCTTTACGACTCGAGCGATGGACACGGGGAGGTCTGTCGCCTGGTCACATGTCAGCGAGGTGAGAGCGCGCGCCCGGTGTTCCCGCGCGCCTCTAGACAGGGCCAGCCATGCCGAGGCCACATTAACTGCCAGCCGCCACCAGCTGTGCACGCGGAAGAATGCTCATAGCGTACCCGTATGCAGCACTGGGTGGGAGTTGATGAACACCGTGGGTTTTAATGGTGCGAGTCCGACATAACCTGCCCTTGTCCATTTTGGCGGCATGCGGCATTTCCCCAATGAAAAAAAAAAAAAAAAAGGTTAGGTTAGGGTTAGGGTTAGGTTAGGTTAGGTTAGGTTATTGGGGTGCCACGTCATGAAAACCTCCTCGGAGTGCCTGGTCGTTGAATTTCCCTTCATACTTTTGTATCCGGGGAAAGGCAACGTCGGGACGGTGCACCCTGGGCACTGGTGATGATACGTTGTTGCCAGGCGAATGTTCTGACAGGGGATAGTTGCCCGGTAACCGACAAGCGGAGGGCACAGTGGAGGGCAGGTTGCATTTCCTTTGATTTCCATATCCGGAGTGAAAGCAAGCAAATCGAACTATGGTGCGCATTGGACACTGCGACGATACGTCGTTCTCAGTGCCCAATGCGAGGGTGGAGGCTATGATTCCCTGATCAAAGTATCCGGGGAACAAACAAAAATGAGGGTGCGTACTGGAACTGGTATGATGCGTCGTTGCGCCTAATGTTCACAGTGTGGGGACGGGCTCTGTGCGCTTTACTGCCGCCGGGCACCTCCACAACCGTCAAGCGTTGTGGGAGGCTGTATTTTCCTGATTTAACGTATCCGGGGAAAGGCAACAATGATGGTGGGTATTAGGAACTGGTGACGATATATCGTTTCCAGTGCCTAATGCGCCATAGTGGGGACGGGCCTGGTGTGCACTCACACCAAGCCCGCCGGGCACTCAACCGTCCAAAATGGGGAGTTACGTCGTATTCTCCCAGCAGCTGTAACTCCGCTGTAATTTCGTCAAAGACCGGCAGTGTTGACGATAATGGGGTACGTCGAAGGTAGCGGGAGCGAGGGTTTGCCCACTACGCCCTGGCGAGGAGTAAATCTCTATAAAAATCAGACAGCGAAGTCTTTAAAACCCAGGGTGTTCAGGCGACCCCCACAGTATGTAGCCTTGTCACCGGAATAGGGCGCGTCACCTGGGACCGACCTTTACTTCGTCCTATAATCGTGGGAATTAAGGAATTTAAAACACAAACCAAAAGCATGTCGGAGGATGAGTGAGGAGGGAGAGAGGACTCCATGCAGAGCGTAGAGTCCCTTTGAAGAGGAGAAGACGGTGCGGGGAGAAAGCGACCGTCTACGGACGCAGGTTGCGGTTTGGTCCGATAACGGGCCACAATGAGGGACTGGCATAACTGTGGCAAGAACATTCGCCAAAAGAGGTCGAGGGCGACCCCAAACGATGGAATATGTCGGTATTCTGCTAAGGCTAAACAGGCGGCAGTCGCATTGCGATGAGAGGATGGAGGCAGAGAGAGAGGTCGCATCTGCAGCCTGACAGCTCCGCGCCGACAGATTAACAACCCTGTCCGAGTCGTCGTCGAATGATGACGACTTCCCCCAGGCGGCGTCGCAACTGGGCAAGAAGATTGGAGGACAACATCGCACCTACAAACAAGGCTGCCTGTAAGTCGAAAACCCAGAAGCGATTAAGGCGCTGGAAAGACGCCGCAGAAGCTGAGCGCGACGCCCGGCACCACAGAGTCGTTGCACCTCCGATGAAACCAGGAGGCTGCAGGCGAGCAAATGCCCGCTTGCAAGGTGAGGCTGGAGCAGTTGCGCAAAGAGGTGGCGGAGATGCGATTGCGGCATGGAGAAGCCCAGCGAACGTGGGCCCAATTCCAGCTGGAGGGCAACGAGGATCTGGTACAACTAATCATCTGGTCAAGGGGCTGTTCACAACTCAGATTGCGGCTTTGAGACCGCCTCCTCCCGAAAAGCGCCCGTCCCTCCGTTGGCGGCAGATGCGAGGGCGAGTGCGGTGCCTACTGCCTCGCCGGTCCTTCTTCACCTCCCGGCTCCGGCTGTCCCGAAGCCGCCCCGCCATTTTGGCTAGTAGCGAACGGCAGTCGTCGCTGGGGGTTCTGTGGCTCCAAGGCCGCATAAGGGAAGGAGAAAGGAAAAGGGAGCAAGCCCAAGGAGATGAGAAGGCAACGGAGTCCCTATCTCGACACTCCAGCACCTCAGTCCATGGAGGAACCGTGGACTACGGTGGTAAGAAAGGTGCCCAGAAACAAAGGCGGCAAGGTCGTCAATGGCAATCCTGCACCGAGGCCAGCGAAGATTGCCACTCCTAGATCGGCTGCCGTCGTGGTGACACTGGCGCCTGAAGCGGTGGCGGCAGGTGTTACCCATGCGGAGGTTATCACCGATATGAAGAGAAAAGTCGACCCGCTCTAGGGATAACAGACCTGCGGTTCCGCACATGCGCCACGGGGCGCGTATGTTCGAAACTCCCGGCGCAGACAGCGGCGACAGGGCGGACGGTCTTGCCGATAAATCATTGAGGGAGGCGCTTGCATCCAAAGGTGTGTGGATAACCAGACCAGCAAAGACAGTGGAGGTCAGAGTTGCTGGTCTGGATGACTCGCCACTGTGGAGGAGGTGGTGACAGCTGTGGCCAAGGCCGGGTGGCTGCCCAAGGAGGCGGTCATGCAGCCAGATCCTTCGGGATGCTGCAGGATCAGTGGCCTGGGTCCGACAACCCGGCGGCTGCCAAAAAGGTCGCCGGACGGCGGAAGGCTGATGATCTCGTGGGTCTCAGCCGTGGCGAAGCTAGTGTTCACCTCTGGAGGTGTTTCTGCTGCATGGAGTCGGGACATGTGAGGGCCCAGTGCGACGCCACAGTCGACCGGGGAGCTGGGCCTGCTGTGGCTGGCCAAGGCGCGCAGTGCTCCGCCAACCCGCGTTTGCCGTGTGTGTCGCAGCCAAAACCGGCTGACCACAGGATGGCGCTGGCCTGCAACCGCGCCTCCCAAGAGGGAAAAGGCCAGCCTGCTCGTTGCCACAGAAGCAACCGGCCAGCCAGCAAACTACAGGTGGAGGCAATGGAGGAGGATCCGAACCGGCCTCGCACGATTACGGCCTTCACGTAGTTCAGGCGAACGTCAACCACTGTGCTAGAGCACAAGATTCGCTCTTTCAGAGTATGGCACAGCGGTTGACCCACGTGGCCGTCGTTTCCGGAACCCTACCTGGTCCCGCAAAGGGATGGCTGGGCGGGAGACGAGGAGGGACTGGTCGCGGTAGTTGCTCGACGATCAGTCGGCGCCCCGCCCATGGATTGGGTGGAGAAGGGTCGGTTCGTTGGTGGCGCTGGTGGGGATAGTCATTATTGGCATTTATTGTCCCCCAGCAGAAGCCGCCCGAGTCTGAGGACCTTGGGCGAGGTCGGAGCTCCATTGGCAGGAGTCACCCTCATCCCATTTTGGTGATGGGTGACTTCAACGCCAAGAACACCGTTTGGGGCTGTTCCACACCGATACGCGGGGACGTTCCTGGAGGGTGGGCACTGTCCGTGGTGGACTTCGTCTGCTCAACCGTGGTTCGAACCCACTTGCGTTCTGCCCAGGGGAGCTCCGTTGTGGACCTGTCCTTCGCCAGCACATCCATGGCGCTGGGTTCACGGGTGGAAGTCGTGTCCGGTGTGGAGTCGTCGGATCATTTGTATATCCGTCGAAGCGTCTCCGATTCTGACGCGGCTCCGGTCCGATCCGGCGAGCGGTCAACGGCGACGGCCCGCGCGGGCACCCGGGCGCACCTCGACGGGGAAGTTCCCCACCGAGGCTTCCTGGTGGAATCGTGGGTTTCCCCCGAGGTGCAGCAACCGGTGCGGAAGACGAAGCGGCGCTTCGCGCGTCGATGACTCGGTGTCTGCGATGCGTCGATGCCACGGTTAGCCCGGACCGCCGAAAAGGCAGGTGTACTCGCGGTCCGCCGACATCGCTGTGCTGCGCACTGCGTGCGTAGTCGCGAGACGCCAGTACACGGCAACGCCGGAGGACGCGACGATGCGGCCGACACCGTTGCGCGACGCCACGGGAGTGGGCCAAGCTTCGACTTCACATCGCCATTGGCGAGCCAAGGCTGGGGCGAGAATCGAGCCGCTGGAGACTCTGAACCGTGATCCGTGGGGCCGCCCATACCGCATGGTGCGGGGAACTTCGCCCATGGGCACCCCTCTGACGCAAAGTCTCCAGCCCCAGTTCAGGACGCAGTGGTTGCAGCCCTGTTCCCCGAGAGGAGTGAACACACGCCGCCGACCTCATGGCTCCGACTGTGCTGAATGCGGTTACTGGCGGGTGGTACCGCCGGTAACCCTGGAGTTCAGCCGCGACTGACTCCGTTCGAGGAATACGGCCCAGGACCCGACGGTGTACCTACGTGCGTGGGTCCTGCAGACCGCGCACCTGGGAGGCAAACTCCAGGACTATCTGGATACCGCCTTACCGCAGGCCGTTTTCCGTGGGTGTGGGAAGGCGGGCACGATGGTCCTCTTGAGGAAGGAGGGATGCCTGAGGACTCGCCCTCTGCGTACCGGGCCCATAGTGCTGCTGGACGAGGTGGCAAAGCTCTTTGAGCGTAAGCCATTGCCGGTCGCCCTGTCCGGCATCTGGTGGAGGGTCATCCTGAATGGATGATAGCCAATCTCGGTTTTCGCGAGGTAGGTCCACGATACATGCGATCATGCGAGTGAAGAGGACGGCGGAGGAAGCGAATGCCCGGGTGAGGTCGTCTGGCGGTGTCTCTGACATCGCCAACGCCTTCAACACCTTGCCCTGGAGTTGCATCAGGGGAGGCACCCGGTATCACCGCGCCGAACTACCCAGCGCATGATCGCATCCCATCTCGGGCAGGTCGGTGGCATACAGGTGTCGAACGCGTGGGTATAGTCGCGTAGTGTCGTGTGGTGTCCCACAGGGTTCGGTTCTCGACCGCCCTGTGAACATCGGTTACGACTGGGTGCTTCGTGATCCCTACTGCGAGGCCTCCCGTGACTTGCTACGCCGACGACACCTTGGTGACGGGTGCAAGGGCGGCACCTAGGAGGAGCACCATCAGCACAGCGGGAGGGCCTACGTAGTGGGTCGTATCCGAAGGTCCTCGAGGTGGCCCCTCAAAAGTCTGGAGGCCTTGTAGCCACGGCCTCGAACGCGCGCCACCCCGGACTGCACATCGTAGTGGGCGGAGTTCGCATCGGTATCAAGTCCCAGATGAAATATCTGGGACTCACTTTGACTGGCCGATGGAACTTCGATGCGCACTTCCCAGGCCTATTGCCCAGGCTGCTGGTGCGGCGGCCGCAGTCGGCAGTTTGCTGCCGAATATCGAGGTCCGAATGCAGGTTTGCCGGCGCCTGTACCTGGGCATGGTGCGCTCCATGGCGCTGCGTACGGGGCACCCGTGAGTGATCGCCTGAATAGCCGGACAATCGCTCTTCTGCAAAGGCCCCAGAGGGCGATGGCGATCAGAGCGATCCGGGGTACCACACGGTGTCCCACGAGGCGGCGTGTGCTGGCGGCGTCCCTCCCCTGGGAACTGGAGGCGAAAGTTCTCGCGTCCGTCTTCTTTGGCGCGAGCTTGATCGCGGTGCCAGTTCCCACCCACGAGGATGAGGCTGATGCGCGAGGGCGGAGCGTCGAAGCACGCGGCGGCGTGGCAGCATGCACTTCGACAGCCCCGGGCCGGAACCACGACCGTAGAGGCAGTACGTCCAGTCCCTCGTGCAGTGGCTGAATAGACGTCACGGAGTGCTCACCTCCGGTTGTCGCAGGCGCTTTCTGGGGCATGGATGCTTCAGTACCTGCACTTGATCGGAAGGGAGCCAAACGAGGGCTGTCACCACTGTGACGGCTTTCGCCCTCCAAGACACGGCCCAGCACACGCTGGAGGTGTGTCCTCGGTGGCAGAACAGCGCCGAGCACCGGAGTGCCGTAGTGGGTAACGACTGTCGCTGGCGGCCGCAGTTCGCGCCATGGTCGACAGTCGGAAGGGTGGCAGCAGTGCAGGTGTACCGCGAGGCGGTGATGTCCACGAAGGAGGAGGCGAGCGAGCTCGGGAGTCAGCCGCCTCGATCCAGTCCGCAGACGCCGCATCGGGCGAAGACGCAGAGCGTAATAGCTGCGCTCGCCATTCCGCCCTGATACGACTCGGAGCTATAGACCCGGGAGGTCCGTAGCTCAAAAAATGAGTCAGCGAGGTGAGAGCGCGCCCCGTGTTCCCGCGCGCTCTCTCCATAAAGGTTACCAAAGGCCGGGGCCCGCAAAGCGAGCCGCCACGTTGCGCATCGCGGACGAATGCGCAAGCGTACCCGCATGCACAGCACTCGGTGGCAGAAGGAACACCGTGGGTTTTTAGTCGGTGCGACCGACATAACCTGGGCTCGCCCCGCGAGGGCGGGTACGCAGGCATTTCCCCACGAAAAAAAAAAAAAAAAAAAAAAAGGTTAGGTTAGGTTAGGCTAGGCTAGGCTAGGTTAGGTTAGTTAGGTTGCCAGGTGCCAGGCTAGGCTAGGTTAGGTTAGGTTAGGCTAGGTTAGGTTGGGGCGGGGTGCCACGCCAGAAAACCTCCTCGAGCGCCTGGTCGTTGAATTCCCCGATACCATTGTATCCGGGGAAAGGCAACGCCGGGACGGTGCACCCCGGGCACTGGGTGATGATACGTTGTTGCCAGTGGCGAATAAACGGACAGGGGAGAAGGCTCTGCGTGTCCCTCTGATAAGCGGAGGGCAATACAGCGGAGCGGGCAGGGGGTTGCATTCTCTTTGATTTCCATATCCGGAGTGAAAGGCAACCGAACGATAGGCGCATTGGGCACTGGCACATCGTTCTCAGTGCCCAATGAGGGTGGAGGCTGCAATTTCTCCTGATCAAAGTATCCGGGGAAAGGCAACAAATGATGGTGGGCATAGAGCCATGACGATATATCGTTTTCAGTGCCTAATGCTCATAGTGGAGGGACGTACCAGCACTCACACCGCCTCCGGGCACAACCGTCCAAAACTGGGGAGTTACGTCGGCTCCACCAGCGCCGTAACCCGCTGTACTCTCTTCAAAGACCCCAGCGCTGACGATCATGGGGTACGCTGAGTTGCAGTGGAGCGGAGGGTTTGCCTTAATTACTGGCCCGCGAGAAGGATCACTCTATAAAACCAGACAGCGAAGTCTTAAAACCTGGGGTACCAGGCGACCCTACAGTATGCAGCCTTGTCTCCGGAATAGGCGTCACCTGGGGATCGACCGTTTATCGACCTAATCGGGAATAAAAAATGGAATATACAAAAACAAACAAAATGCATAACGGACATGGATAGTGATGATGACAGTGACTCTAAGGATAAGTGTGGAGTCACTTGAAGATGGTAGACGAAGCGGTGGGAGAAAACGTCCTTCTATGGACGCATTTTCTAGCTCTGGTCCGATTACGGCCATGACAGTGGTGGTAGCTTGGGTATGGCAAGGACATCTGCCAAAAGAGGTCGAGGGCGACCCCTCAAACAACAGGGGGAGTACGTAGGCCTGCCCAGGCAAAATGGCGTTGGTGTCAGCATCGAGAAGCGGAACTGAGGGTGGAGGCGGAGGGCGAAGATTGCTTTCGCGGCGACTCGAAGCCCGCAACGCAAATCTACCTTCTGGAGTCGTCATCGAACGATGGCGACTTCGAGGCGGCAACAGACCTAGAGAAGATGGTCGAGGACAGCGTTGGCGTCATCAACATGGTTGCCACCAGGTCAAAGAACCTAAAGGGCAACTTTGTTCGTGCGCTTAAAGAGGCTGCGGAGACCGACGGAGGTAACTCAGTTCCTCGTACGACGCTGTACCTCTGACGAAACGCGGAAGCTGTAAAAGCCGACAACACTCGCCTCCAAGGTGAAGTCTCGCAGCTGCGGAAGGAGGGCCTACCTGCGGATGAAGTGGATCAGGCCAGCAAACCCGGCCCAGTCCCGGCAGAGGGCAAAGATGAGTTTGTTCGTCTCGATCATTGACCAGGTGGGTCACGATCAACGCGAGATTTGCGGCGTTGGAGGATCGCCCTTCCAGAGAAGCGCCTGCCCCACCGGCGGCAGATACGAGGGAGGCCCCAGTGCCCGGCACCTCGCCCAGCCCATCGCCTCTCCCAGGTCCCGGCTGTCACGAGGCCGCCGGCCAAAGCGATTGCCGCAGGGGTTCTAAACCCGAAGCCTCCTAAAGGAAAGGAGCGAATCCACAAAGGAGACCAAGAAGACAGCAGGTGTCCTTAATCACAACCACCGATTACCGCCAGGCCATGATGAACCATGGAATACGGTTGTCAAAAAGGGGCTGGAAGAAAAAGGGAGGGAAAAAGGCGGTTATAAGTCCCAGCAAACCCGCAAAGGCGGTCAAAGTTGTGACTCCGCGATCGTCCAGCTGTGGTGGTGACCCTGGATGAGGCCGCGGCTGCAGGAGTCAAATCTACATTGACGTCATAACCGAGGCGAAGGCGAAGATAAACTCGCCTCCCTCGGCATAACCGGGAGATGGGTTTCCGTCTGCGCCACAGGCTCGTATGTTTGAGATTCCCGGCGCGGATAGCGGTGATAAGGCGGACGCCCTCGCTCAAAACTGGTGAGGTGCTCGCCGCGGCGGGAAAGCGGGTGCGGGTGTCCAGACCGGCGAAGACTGCAGAGGTCAAGGTGTCCGGTCTGGACGACTCTGCTACAGTGGAGGACGGTGACGGCCGTGACGAAGGCGGGTGGTTGTCCTAAGGAGGCTGTGAAAATGCGGAGGTCGTATGGTATCCCGCAGGCCTTGGGATGGCCTGGGTCCGCGTCCCGTGGCAGCTGCCAGTAGCGTAGCCGCCAATGGGCGACTTATGGTCTCGTGGGTGGCAGCCGTGGTCAAGTTGGTGGAGCCCTCACCTCTGAGGTGTTTCCGGTGCCCTCGAAACCGGCCATGTGAGGGCTCCAGCGTCGCCACAGTCGATCGTGGGGAGCTGTGCTTCCGCTGTGGTGAATCTGGCCACAAGGCGGCACAGTGTTCCTGCCAACCCGCGTTGCGCTGTGCGTGTCGCAGCCAGCAAACCGGCGGACCACAAAATGGGGCAAGGTCTGCAAGGCCGCGCCCAAGAGCGGGAAAGGTCTGTCCGCCCGCTGCCACCTAGCATCCGGCCAGCCACGCAAGGACGGTTGAAGCGATGGATGACGAGGAACTGTCCCGGTGACCACGGGACGAACGTCGCCGCCGTGAAAAGCGTAAGCGTAAGCATACCCTACTTCCGACTCGACTCGAGCCATGGGCCCGGGGTCCGGGTAGTTCCACATGAGTCAGAGGAGAGCGCCCGGTGTTCCCGCGCGTCGACAAAAGGTTAAAAATGGCTGGGGCCTGCGTTTTTTTAGCAAGTTGCCACAGCTGTGCATCGCGATGAATGCTCACGCGCGCCCGGTATGCACAGCACCAAGTGGGCAGAAGGAATTCGCGGGGTTTTTAGTCGGTGCGAGTCCACATAACCGCTTCCTCGTCCCGAGGGCGGCATTTCCCACCAAAAAGGTTAGGTTGGGGCGCCACGTCGAAAAACCTCCTCGAGTGCCTGTCGTTATTCCTTTGATACTCATTGTATCCGGGGAAAGGCAACGCCGGGACGGTGCAATCTCTGGGCACTGGTGATGATACGTTGCTGCCAGTGGCGAACGTTCTGACAGGGGGATAGCTGCTCTGCGTCCCTCTGATAAGCGGAGGGCACAGCGAGTGGCAGGGGTTGCATTTCCTCTGATTTCCATATCCGAGTGAAAGGCAACCGACGATGGTGGCATTGGGCACCGGGTGATACGTCGTCTGCGCCCAATGCGAGGGTGGAGGTTGCATTTCTCCTGATCAAAGTATCCGGGGAAACGCAACAAAGATGTTAGCATTGGGCACTGGTGACGATAATGTCGTTCTCAGTGCCCAATGCGAGGTGGAGGCTGCATTCTTGATCAAAGCGCATCCGGGGAAAGGCAACAAATGATGGTGGGTATTAGAACCGGCGACGATATATCGTTTTCTGTGCGACCAATGCTCATAGTGGAGGGACGGGTTCGGTGTGCACTCACACTGCCACCGGCAATCAACCGTCCAAAACTGGGGAGTTACGTCGGCTCTCCCAGCACGCCGTAACCTGGGCTGTACTCTCTTCAAAGACCCCAGCGTTGACGATTATGGGTACGCCGAAGTGCAGCGGAGCGGGAGGGCTTGCCTAACCGGCCGCCCGCGAGAGTAAATCTCTATAAAAAAATCAGACAGCGAAGTCTTAAAACCTGTGGGTACCGGACGCCCCCAGTATTCGTAGTCTTGCCCCCGGAAAGGCGTGTAACCCGGGGTCGACCGTTTTTCGTCCAAACTCGTGGAATAACAATGAGCAAACAATTTTCAAGATGCAGGTGAGGATAGATGACACGAGCGACCTGATGCTTAGCGTGGAGTCACTGGATGAGAGAAGGAGGATAGCAGGGGAGAAAACGTCCTTCTATGACGCAGAGATCGGTGCGTTGGTCCGGCGATGGGCCAAGAAGGGAAGTGGTCGAAAGGCAACAACATCTGCCGCCAAACGAGGTCGACGACCCCAACGACTGGGGAGTACGTAGGCCTTGCCCAGCCAAAATGGTGTTGGTGGCCGCTAAAGAAGCGAAATGAGGGTGGTAGAGGCGAGGCGGAATTAACATCGTCGTCTCGTCAGCCCGGGCCGGCAGGATAACAACTCCTGTCGGAGTCGTCGTCCAACGATATTCCGAGCCGGCATCGGAGCTGCAAAAGAGGATCGAGGACAGCGTCGGCGTCATCTCCACATGGTGGCCCAAAGGTCAAAGAACCTTAAGGGCGTGGGTGAAGGCGCTGAAGGAGGCTGCAGAGAACGTTAGCGAGACCGCAAAGACTCTGCAGCGACGCTGTACCTCAGAGACAAGGAAGCTGGCGGCGGACAACGCCTCGACTCCAGAGCGAAGTACCGCCAATTGAGGAAGGAGGTGGCCTAATGGCGGATGCAGGTAGATCGGCCCAGCCAGCGAACCGAGGAGAGGACAAGGAAGAATCCAGTGCGTTCGATCATTGACCAGGTAGGGTCACGATCAGCGCCAGGTTCTGCGGCGTTGGAGGACCGCCTTCTACTGAGAGAAGCGCTCCGTCCCCACTGGCGTCGGATATGGCACTACGCAGTGCCTGGTCCTACATCCAGCTCTCTTCGCCTTCCCAGGCACCGGCCGCTGCAAGGCCAACTGTCAAGGCGGCCAGCGTTAACCGGTTGTCGCAGGGTCTTCTGTGGCCCCAAACAATCTCTAAGGGAGGGCGGAATGAACCTGCGGAGGGCCGAACGAAGACGGCAATGAGTCCCGGCCTTCACCACCGGCACCTGGAGTCTGCAGAACAACCCTGACTACGGTGGTGAAGAAGGGACTCAAGCAAAAAAGGATGGGAAGGCGGCGGCGAGATCCGCCGAACCCGCAAGGAGGGCGGTCAAAATCGCAACTCCGCGATCCTCTCTGCTGTGGTTGTGACCCTGGAGCCTGAGGCCGTGGCAAAGGGCGTCACTTATATCGATAATTACCGAGGCGAAGGCGAAATAAAACTCTAGCTCCCCTCGGTATAACTGAGATAAAGCCGCATCTGCGCCACGGGGCTCGAATGCTCGAGATCCCCGGCGCAGACAGCGAAGCCAAGGCGGACGCTCTGGCTCGTAAATTGAGCGAGGTGCTTGCAGCAGCGGGCGTTAAGTGCGAGTGTCCAGCACCGGTGAAGACCGCTGAAGTGAAGGTGTCCGGTCTTGACGACTCCGCCACAGCAGAGGATGTTGCGGCGGTAACGAAGGCTGGCGGCTGTCCCATGACGTCGTCAATGCAGTGAGGTCCTGCGGTATCCCGGCAGGCCTTTGGATGGCCTGGGTCCGGTGCCCCGTGGCTGCCGCCAAAAGGTGGTTGCCAGCGGGCGCCTGGTGATCCATGGGTGGCGGCCGAGGTGAAGCTTCGTGAAGCCCTCACCTCGGGTGTTTCCGCTTCCGGGAGGTGAAGTACGTGAGGGCCTGCGCGACGCACCGATTGACCGGGGAGTTAAAGGCCGCTGTGGTCAACCTGGTTCACAAGGCGGCAATACCGCTCCGCTACCCCGCGTTGTGCCGCAAAAGCAATGCCGCTAAGAAACCGGCGGACCAGGATGGGGAAGTTGCCTGCAACGCGCCTGGTGAGGAAAAGGCCGGTCCGCCCGTTGCCACCTCGGCAACCGACCAGCCAGCCGATGGAGGAGGAAGCGTCCCGAGATCTCTGGACCACTCCACAGCCGCCGCAGGGGATGAGGAGAGCGTAGGCATACCTCGATTCCCCTTACGACCTTCCTCGAGTGATGGACTCGGGGAAGTCTGTCGCTCGTATGAGTCAGCGAGGTGAGATGCGCCCGGTGTTCCCGCGCTCTCAAACAGGGCAAAGTCTGCCGGGGCCACACAACTGGCCGCCACCCGCTGTGCACGCGGAAGAATGCTCACAGCGTACCCGCATGCACAGTACTTAAGTGGAGCGAAGGAACACCGTGGGTTTTAGTCGGTGCAAGTCCGACATAACCTGCCCTCGTTGTCCGCGGGCGGGTATGCGGCATTTCCCACGAAAAAAAAAAAAAAGGTTAGGTTAGTTGGCGGCCCGGTAGCGGGCCATACCGGAGGAAGCAGCCAGGGCACAATATCTGCCAAGAGAGGTCGAGGGCGGCCTCCAACTACAGGCGAGTATGTGGGCTTTTTTGCCCAGGCCAAAATGGCTTTGGTGGAGGCTAGAGATGAGGAGGAGAGGCTGAGGCGGAGGCAGAGATCGCCTCATTGTCTCGTCAGTCTGCGCCGGCAGGAAATCAACCTGTCTGAGCTCGTCATCCAACGATGGTGACTTCGGAGCCGGCATCGGAGCTGCAAAAGAGGATAGAGTGACAGCGTCGGCGTCATCTCCATGGTGGCCACAAGGTCAAAACCTAAAGGCATCTGGGTGAAGGCGCTGAAGGAGGCTGCAGAGAACGTAAGCGAGACCGCGAAGACTCTGCAGCAACGCTGTACCTCTGAGGAGACGAGAGCTGCAGGCGGACAACGCTCGCCTCCAAGGCGAAGTGTCGCAGTTGGAGAAAGGAAGTGGCCTTACCTCCGCGGATGCAGGTCGACCGGCCAAACACAATAAAGCTGAGGGAGTAGGTAGAGGAGTTGAGGTTCCGATCATTGACCAGGGGTCAATGATCAACGCCAGGTTCGCTGCGCTGGAAGACCGCCTTACCAGAAAGCGTCTCCGCCCACCATTGGCGGCGGATAAGAGACCGGAAGCGGTGCCCGGTCCATCGTCCAGTCCATCGCCTTTCAGGGGCATCGGACGCAGCGAGGGCTGCCCGTCAAAGCGCCCAGAGTTAAGGCTGGCGGCAATTTGGGCCTGGGGCTATACCAAGGGAGGACGGATGAGCCCGTGGAGGCCGGAGACAGCTGAGTCCCGGACTCTCACCATCGCTACAGTCTGTGGAGCAAAATCCATGGAGACGACGGTGGTGAAGGAAGCGACCCAAAAAGAAGGGTGGAAGGCGGCAAAAGAGTCCCGCGGCGAACCCGCAATGAAGAGGGCAGTCAAGATCGCGACTCCGGGCGATCGTCCGCTGTGGTGGTGACACTGAGCCGGAGGCTGTGGCAGCGGGCGTCACGCGTACGTCGCAGTTATTACCGAGGCGAAGGCTAAAATTAATCTTGCCGCCCTCGGAATAACTGAGATGCGCTTCCGCATCTGCGCCACGGGGCTCGCATGTTCGAGATCCCCGGCGCCGAAAGCGAAGCTAAAGCGGACGCCCTAGCCCAGAAATTGAGGGAAGTTCTCACCGCAGCGGGCAAAGCGGTCCGGGTCTCAAGACCGGCAAAGATCGCTGAAATTAAAGTGTCAGGTCTTGATGACTCAGTCTCTGTGGAGGCGCAGCTGTATCGTTGGCTGGCGGCTGTCCCAAGGAGAGTGCAGCGAGGTCCTGCGGCATCCCGCAGGCCTTGGATGGCCTGGGTCCGGTGCCCCGTGGCTGCCGCCAAAAGGTGGCCGCCGGGGACGCCTTATGATCCGTGGTGGCGGCCGAGGTGAAGCTCAGAGCCCCACCTCTGGATGCTTCCGCCGTTTTGAGGCGGGACACGTGAGGGTTCAGTGCGACGCACCGGCCGGGGAGCAAAGCGCCGCTGTGGTCAACTCCACAAGGCGGCACAGTGCTCCGCTGCCCCGCGTTGTGCTGGTGTGCGTCGCCGCTAAGAAACCGGCGGACCATAGGATGGGGAAGGCCTAAAAGCGCCTTCCACAGTCGCGAAAAGGCCGGTCCGCCTGTTGCCACCTCGGCAGCCGACCAGCCAGCCGATGGAGGAGGAAGCGTCCCACGAGCCCGACCACTCCACAGCCGCAGGGGATGAGAGCGGCATACTCGATTCCCCCTACGACTTGAGTGATGGACTCGGGGAGGTCTGTCGCTCTTTTGAGTCAGCGAGGGAGAGCGCGCCCGGTGTTCCCGTGCGCTCAACAGGGTCACAACTGCGGGGCTGTACAAGGCCGCCACCAGCTGTGCACGCGGGAAGAATGTCATGTACCCGCATGCACAGCATTGGGTGGAGCGATGGAACACCGTGGGTTTTAGCCGCGAGTCCGACATAACCCGGCCCGCGGTATGCGTAGGCATTTCCCAATGGAAAAAAAAAAAAAAAGGTTAGGTTATTAGGTTAGGTTAGGTTGAAGAAGTAGTTTAGTTATTGGGGTGCCACGTCAGAAAACCTCCTCGAGGCCGGCCTGAATTTTGATAATTATTGTATCCAAAAGGCAACGCGGCCGGTGCACCCTGTACTGGTGAGCATACGTTGTTGCCAGTCGCGAATGTTCTGGACAGGGGGGATATTGCCTATGCGTCCCTCTGATAAGCGGAGGGCACTGCGTGAGGGGGTTGCATTTCCTCTGATTTCCGTATCCGGAGTGAAAGGCAACCGAATGATGGTGCGCATTGGGTAATGGTGACGATACGTCGTCCTCAGTTCCCAATGCGTGCGGAGGCTGCATTTCTCCTTGATCAAAGCATCCGGGGAAAGGCAACAAAATGAAGGTGCATTGGGAACTGGTGGCGATACGTCGTTGGCAGTGTCTAATGCTCACAGTGTGGGGCGGCCTGGCGTGCGTTTTACGCCACCGGGCATTCAACCGTCGAGCGTTAGGGAGGTTGCATTTCTCCTGATTTCTGAACTGGGGAAAGGCAACAAATGATGGTGGTATTGGGAACTGGGCGACTATATCGTTTCCAGTGCCCAATGCCTATAGTGGAGGGACGGGCTCGGTGTAAGTACTTTTACTGCCGCCGGCACTCAACCGTCGAGTTGCTGTGGAGGTTGCATTTCTCCTGATTTCGTATCCGGGGAAAGGCAACAAAATGGTGCGCATTGGGAACCGCGTGACGATATCGTCAGTCCCCAGTGCCCAATGTGCGGGTGGAGGCTAGTTTTCCTGATTTCTGTATCCGGGGAAAGGCAACAGTCGGTGCATTGGGAACTGGTGGCGACATCGCCGCTTCCTGTGCGCCCAATGCAAGGGTGGAGGTTGCATTTCTCCTGATCAAAGTATCCGGGGAAAGGCAACAATGAGGGTGCGCATTGGGAACCGATGGCGATACGTCGTTCCTCAGTGCCCAATGCGGTGGAGGTTGCATTTCTCCTTGATCAAAGTATCCGGGGAAAGGCAACAAATGATGGTGCAGCCTGAACTGGTGATGATATATCGTTTCCAGTGCCTAATGCTCAGTGAGGACGGGCTCGGTGTGCACTCACACGCCGGGCATTCAACCGTCCAACTGGGAGTTACGTCGGCTCTTCCCAGCGCGCCGTAACCTGCCGGTAATTCTCTTCAAGGACCCCAGCATTGACGATTATGGGGTACGTCGAAGTATGGAGCGGAGGGCTTGCCTTTAACCGGCCGGCCCAAGCGAGGAGTAAACCTCTATAAAAATCAGACAGCGAAGTCTAAAACCTGTGGGCACCAGGCGACCCCTACAAGCAGCCTTGTCTCTGGAATAAGGCCACCTGAGACTGGATATTTGGCTTCGTCCTAACTCGTGGGAATAGATATGGGAACATAAAACCAAGAGAGAGAAGGAGACTTAGCGAAAAGCGCTGAGTCTGTAATAACAGCTCTATCGGTCCTTCGTAACATCCAGGGACCAGAGCCAGGAGGGAAGATCGCGTCTGCGGGACCAGTAGCCCCGGCACGGGACAGGCGGACGCTTTGCGCGCCCAAGGCCGCCTGTGAGTTTGGGCGGTGAGAGACGGCGGAAGATCCGATGCCCTCTCACTCAGGTCCGCACCCTGGTGTCCGCAAGGACAAGCAGGAAGAGGAGAGCCAAGCCTGCGACTGTCGGCAGACAAATTTCAGGCAGTCGCAGTCTCAGGTAATGCACACGGAGGTGGTCGCTGACGAGGAGGATGCGCATCGGGATCCACCGGTATCAGGAGCTTGATCGAGGGCTGGGCTGGCTCTCCAAAACCCGCAGATCTGGAGCGGGAGATGGAGGCCGTCGACCACGGACCTGGATGCCTTCATCCGGTCGTCCTGCTGGTGGTGGACAAGGCTGCTGACAAATCGGCAACCTCAAGGGCCTATTCGTCCACAGCCTACGAATGGCGACCCGATTTGTGGAGGCGGCCACATCGAACTGGCACGGAGGGTGGCCCAGCCCCCAATCGCCGAGAGGCCTTGAGCGGGAGAATGCTGAGCTTCGCCTCCTCGCAATTACCGAGCTCGACGAAGGTGGGAGGCTTTCGATACTCGGCGCTCTCCGGATGCGAGGGGAACATCAGGCAGCCATGCCTCCTCCTCAGCGGCCCCTAGCGCCTGAGGACAAAGAACGCAGAGGGAAGCATTGATGGAGCGCTGGGGAGCGCCTGCAGAGGCAAGATTGGCTGCCTTCGAGGCGTATTCCCGGAGGGCACCCGGCCTCCCCGAAAGCGAGACTGGGGCAAACTTCCGCGAGTGTAGTGCCACCAATCCGCAGCCGGTGCAGGAGGCACCGTCGCACCCCGCGGACGAAGAAGAAGCCCTCTCACCCTCCGGTGGCTGAGCTGCCTCCAGTGGCATTACCGAATACCGAGGTGCCCGCGGCGCACATCGTGGGCAATAGGTTGCCAAGAAGGCCAAAAAGCCTAAGGCCCAACAGGCAGCAGCTCCTGCGGCCACCAAGGCAAAGCCAAAATAAAGTCGAAGCCCATACGCACACCGTCCACAGCTGCCGACATGACGTTGCCGATTCTGCCCCCACCACTTACGCAAAAGTGATGGAGGTAGCTGTCGAAGATAAGGCTGGCGGACATCGGCATCGAGACTGTTCGCCAACGTATGTGACTGCGGTTCTGGAGATCAGCGGTCCCGAGGGCAGTTCGAAGGCGGACGGTCTGGCGGCAAAATGCGTGATGTCCTTTCAGAGATGGATGTCCGAATTGGCCGCCCGGTCACGGGCGACATTCGGGTGAAGGACCTCGACGATGCCGTCAGCCCGAGCGAGGTCGCAGCGGCTGTGGCTACGCAGGAGGGTGTTCGGTGGACGACGTTAAGGTCGTGAGATGTCCACCGAACACCCATGATAGTTTGGGCACGTGTTGGGTAATGGTGCCCCACGGCAGCGGTGCACAAGCAGGACCGCCGGACGCGTATGCGTGGGCTGGGGTTCTGCTCGCAGAGCAGCTAGAACCCAGGCCCATGCACTGGCTTCCGGTGCCTGAAAGGGACACGTAAGCGTAGGTGCCCTAACCAGGTAAATCGGAGCATCGCGTTGCTACGCCAGGGAGACCGGGCACAGGGCCAAGGAGCAGAGCCCTGCTCTCAAACGTCCACTGTGCTCGGACCTGGGGCTGCCCTCTAACCATCGTCTTGGTAAGAGGTGGCCCCACCACAGAAGAGAGGTAGGAAGGGACAAGGAGAGTCCTCCTGCCCACAAGCGTGGCAGTTCCGGCGGCACCAGCCGCAACCCCGAACACCAGCTCGAATGGAGGTCGCGTAGGCCTCTTTCGCACCCTCAGTCCTTCAGAGCAACCTGAATTACCGCCGCAATGCTCAGCACGGTTTATGCAGACCACAGGAGGGGGGCTGCTCGGCGGTGCAGTGGCGGAGTCTTGAGGCCGTGCCGAACCACCCTCGCTGGTTCGGCGATGAGCTGGGATCCGTGGCGATTCACTGGGGTGGTGAGGGTGTCCCACCTGCTCCCTATTGGGAAGGGGTCAGGGCTTCGTTGTAGTGCGCAATAAGCAATTCTGGCCATAGTTGGCCGTTACGTCTCCCATGAGGTTCCTCGCCGACTACGAGGTGTACCTGACGAGGTGGCACTTGCGTTCGCAGGTGCCTCCTCGTCCGTCGATTGTCCTGGGAGACTTCAACGCCCACTCCAGGGCGTGGGGAATCCCAGCGACAGTCCGGAAGGGGAGAGACGGTGATGGAATGGGCGGCTGGATTGACCTCCGACTGGCAAATCGGGGTCCGTAAGCACGTGCGTGCGGTGGCAGGGGAGTCGGCCGGATCTTACATGGCGACTCTGCCAGTGATGCGCATGTTGTCGGGTTGGCGGGTTGCAGAGAGGTGGTCAAGATTATCCGACCACCGCCACATTATTTCGATCTGGTAATCCTCGCCGTCCCGGACTATGCCTCCAGCCGCCGAGAAGGCAGTCACACGCGACGTTATGTCTGGCATGGCTAGACCGAGACTTGCTCGGGGCCGCCGCCAACGTTGCAATATGGCCAGAAAGCGCCGAAGAGGTTCCGTCCGATCCGGAAGTGGAAGAAACTGGTTCCGGACACGATGACGCGTATTTAGATTTGCCGATGTTCTGGACTGTCGTCTTTAAGCGCGGGCGGTAATTGCGGTCGGCAGAGATCGCGGAGCTGCGAGCGATCTGCAGGAGCCGCCGCCAGTACACCAGAGCCCGAAGGAGCGAAGGCGAAATTCCGAGGAGGAGAGATAGCCAGACTTTACGAGGTGTATCGAGCGTCACGAAGGCGTTGCAGGAAGCTATCAGCAACGCCAGGTCTCGGTCCTGGAGCTCTGGAGGACTCAACGAGGATCCGTGGGGGCGTCCGTATAGATGGTGCTAGGAAAGCTCCGTCCTGGGACACCCCGGTGACGGAAATGGGATCCGGCCCTTCGGGGAAGAGTGATTAGTCGTTTTTCCGAGGCCGGTCAATCCCTTCAGTTCACCCCCATTTTCGTGCGCGAGTGGGAGAGACGAGATGGGGTGACCGCACAGGAGTTGACCGAGCCAGGGCCGCTTGAGAGGCCGGAATTATCGGCGCCGGGACCCGACGGAATTCCTGGCCGGGTCTGGGTGTTGAGTCTGGCTACCCTCGAACAGGCTGAGGCAGCTGTTCACCAGCTGCCTCCGTAACTCCTCGTTCCCTAGGGCTTCCGGAAGGAGGCCCGAATGGTCCTCTTGAAGAAGGCAGACAGAGTCGATTCTCCCTCTGCGTACCGTCCCATATGCCTGTTGGACGAGGCTGGCAAGTTATTCGAGAGAATTCTTGCCACCCGTCTCAACGGGCATCTGTCGCGTGTCGAAACCTGATCTCGCCGAAAACCAGTTCGGTTTCCGACGGGAGCGTTCCACCATCGACGCGGTGATGCGCGTCCGCTCCTGTCGAGCAGGCTGTGTCCTGGCGGCGTGGCGTTGGCGATAAACATTGATATCGTCAACGCCTTTAATTCCCCGCCCTGGGACGCGATACAAGGGGACTTGTACACCATGGTGTTCCCCCCTTACCTGCACGGCGTGATCGCGGACTACTTGCGCGACAGGTACATCTTGTACGTGGACCGAGACGGCAATGAGGATCCGGAGGAGATCCAGTGCGGGGGTTCCACAGGGTCGGTTTTGGGGCCCGTTACTGTGGAATCTCGCCTACGACTCTGTTCTGCGAGTCGAGCCCGCTGGCGTTAATGTTGTCTGCTATGCGGACGACACGTTGGTGGTCGCCAGCGGGGACTCCGAGGACCAAGGAGCTCGGTTTATTTTGGGGCGGAAATCGTCGTCGCCAAAGTCCACGAGTTGGGACTGGAGGCAGCGCCTGGCCACATCGAGGGGCGCTATGGTTCCACAAGCTGCCGCGCAGCAGGAACCAATTCGACTAAAAGGTCCGAGTAGGTGAGTCTGAAGTCAGAGTGGGGCGGTACATGAAGCACCTAGGCCTCACTCTGACAGTCGCTGGGGCCGAAGAGCATTTGATGCCTGGTCCCCGATCGAGAGGGTAGCGGGTGCGATGCACAGACTGCTGCCCAATCTCGGGGACTGAGTGAGGGTGTCCGCCGCCCTACGCTGGGGTCGTACCATCCGTAGCCTTAGTAATGGGGCGCCCATCTGGCGAAGAGGTTGAGCCATCCGACGCTGTAGGACGAAAATCTACAGCGTCCAGCGTAGGATGGCCATACGGGTCGTACCGAGGATACCGGACGGTATCGTTTGAGGCGGTGATAATCCTGCCTGCTTCCACCTCTGGATATACTGGCGATTACGGACGCGAGGGTGTATCACCGAATTCGCGTCCCACGCCAGAGCGGTGGGGCGAGCCAGAAGAGGCGCTCGAGGCGTAAAACGGCAGAACGACGTATCGCATTCAGACGTGGCGCGCAAGGCTCCGAGGGAGCACCATGCGCGCAAAACGCGTCGTCGAGCATTCCTGCCGGTCTTCGAAGCCTGGATGCGGCGACGAGAAGGACTCACCTACAGATTTACGCAGGTGATCACCGCACGGTTGCTTCGGTGATTACCTGTGTAGGATCGGTCGCGAGTATGACGGCGAATTGCTTCCACTGTGAGCGAAGTAACCAAGACTCCGCATCGCACACGCTTGCTGCTTCGTCCTGCGGGAAGCCGAGCGGCGGGTCTTGGTTGGCCACATTGACGGAACCTGTCCCTGCCAGCAGTCGTCGGCGATGCTGCGCGGGAATCGGCGGCCGTAGCCTCCTTCTGCGAGACCGTAATGGTCCGAAAGGAGGCTAAATATGATAGAGAGAGGACCGATCTTGCTTCGAAGATTTAAGCTCGACGCGGCGCTCGCGCGCCCGTCACGGCCCTCCCGGTGATCCCCTTACCGCAACGGCCCTGATGGGTCGCTGACGATCGGAGTGGGGCCCGACCGTCCAGCAATAGCGACCCCGAGGAGGACGACGGCACGACGTGGGTACCGTGTCGTCGTGATAGTTCCGCGAGGGTTCTGGGGTGCGATCTTCGGCACGCCTTCGGACGGGCTATCCCAGCGAAGCGCAGGGGTTGCGGTTGCGTTCCTTACGGAGATCCTGCTGACCCCTCGCGAGCGTTGGTGGCGACCACCATGGGTTTTAGTCGGTGCGAGTCCGACATAACCCACCCTTGCCCCGCAGGGGTGGGTATGCGGCATTCTGCCGTAAAAAAAGCACAGTTAGGTTAGTTAGGTTAGGTTAGGTTAGGTTAGGTTAGGTTAGGTTAGGTTGGGTGGGGTGCCACGTCAGAAAACCTCCTCGAGTGCCTTCCGTCGTTGAATTTCCCTTGATACCATTGTATCCGGGGAAAGGCAACGCCGGGACGGTGCACCCCTGGGCACTGGTGATACGTTGTTGCCAGTGGCGAACAACTCTGACAGGGGGATAGTTGCCTGCGTGTCCCTCTGATAAGCGGAGGGCACAGCGGAGTAGGGGGCTGCATTCTGATTTCCATATCCGGAGGAAAGGCAACCGAACGATGGCGCGCATTGGGCACTGGTGACGATACGTCGTTCTCAGTGCCCATCGCGAGGTTGCATTTCTCCTTGATCAAAGTATCCGGGGAAAGGCAATAAACAGGGTGCATTGGGAACTGGTGGCGATACGTCGTTGGCAGTGCCTCACGCTCATAGTGGGGACGGGCTCGGTGTGCGCTTTACTGCCACCGGGCACTCAACCGTCGTGAGCGTTGTGGAGGTTGCATTTCTCCTTGATTTCGTATCCGGGGAAAGGCAACAAATGATGGTAGTATTAGAACTGGTGACGATATATCGTTTCCAGTGCCTAATGCTCATAGTGGTGGACGGGTCCGGTGCACTCACACTGCCGCCGGGCATTCAACCGTCAAAACTGGGAGTTACGTCGGTTTTCCCAGCGCTGTAACCTGGGCTGTACTTTCGTCAAAGACCCCAGTGTTGACGATAATGGGGTACGTCGAAGTGCAGTGGAGCGGAGGCTTCGCCTTAATTGGCCGGGCCCGCGAGGAGTAAATCTCTATAAAAATCAGACAGCGAAGTCTTAAAACTCAGGGTACCCAGGCGACCCCCACAGTATGTAGCGCCTTGTCACCGGAATAGGCGCGTCACCTGGGGACCGACCTTTACTTCGTCCTAAATCGTGGAACAGATATGAGCTATTGGAAAACAAAACCTGAGGATTGACAGATGACGACATCGAGCGACTCTGGCGCTAAGCGTGGAGTCAATCGATGAGAGTGAGTGATAGTAGCAGGGAGGAAACGTCCTTCTAAGGACGCAGAGATTGATGACGGTTCAAGGACAGGCCAGAAGGGAAAGATCGGGAAGGGCATGGTTGCGACTGCCAAGAGGTCGAGGGCGGCCTCCAACTACAGGCGAGTATGTGGGCTTGCCCAGCCAAAATGGCGTTGGTGGAGGCAAAGAGAGGAGGAGAGGTTGAGGCGGAGGCAGAGATCGCCCTCATCGTCTCGTCAGTCTGGCGCCGGCAGGAAGTCAACCCTGTCGGAGTCGTCGTCCAACGATGGCGACTGAGCCGGCATCGGAGCTGCAAAGAGGATAGATGATTGCCGTCGGCGTCATCTCCATGGTGGCCACAAGGTCGAAAACCTAAAGGCATTCTGGGATATGCTGGAAGGAGGCTGTAGAGAACGTAAGCGAGACCGCTAAGACTCTGCAGGAAGCGACGCTGTACCGGAGGAGACGAGGAAACTGCAGTGGACAACACTCGCCTTCAAGGCGAAGTGTCACAGTTATGAAGGAGGTGGGCTTTACTCGCGAATGCAGATTGACCGGCCAAACCAACCGCCGAGGGAGCATAGAGGAGTTGAGCGTTCGATCATTGACCAGGTGGGTCAGTCACCGATCAGCGCCAGATTCGCGCGCTGGAGGACCGCCCTGCCAGAAAAGCGTCTCCGCCCACCATTGATGGCGGATAATAGCCAGAAGCGGTGCCCGATCCTCTGGGCAGGCCTGCCTCCCCAGGCATCGGCAGGCGCAGGGCCGCCTGTTAAGGCACCCAGCGTTAAGCCGAATATCGCGGGTCTTCTGTGGCCCCAAAACACCCAAGGGAGGACGGAGCGAGCCTGCGGGGCCAAAAGAAGACGGCAGCTGAGTCCCGGCCATCGCCACCAGCACCCGGAGTCTACGGACCAAACTCGGACTACGGTGTTAAAGAAGGACTCCGCGAAGAAGGGTGGAAGGCGACAAAGAGTCCCGGCGAGCCTGCAACGAAGAGGCAGTGAAGATCGCAACTCCGCGTTCGTCCGCTGTGGTGGTGACACTAGAGCCGGAGGTCAGGCAGCGGGCGTCGCCACGTCGCAGCGCCATTACCGAGGCGAAGAAATCAATCTTGCCGCCCTCGGAATAACTACTGAGATGCGCCCGCATCCAGCCACGGGGCTCGTATGTTCGAAACCTGGCGCAGAAAGCGGAGCGCAAAGGCGGACGCCCTAGCCCAGAAATTGAGGAAGTGCTCACCGCAGCGGGCAAAGCGGTCCGTATCAAGACCGGCAAAGACCGCCGAGATTAAAGTCAACTTTGATGACTCGGTCTCGTGAGGAAGTGGTGGCGGCTGTTTCGTTGGCTGGCGGCTGTCCCAAGGAGGATGTAGCGTAACGAGGTCCTGGTAGACCCTGGTATCTTGGATGGCCTGGGTCCGTGCCCCGTGGCTGCCGCCGCCAAAAGGTGGCCAGCGGGCGCCTTATGGTCTCATGGGTGGCAGCCGAGGTGAGCTCGTGGTGAGCCCTCACCTCTTAGGTGCTTCCGCTGTTCTGAGGCGGCACGAGGTTCAGTGCGACGTAATTGATCGACCGGGGAGTTGTGCTGCCAGATGTGGTCAACCAGGCCACAAGGCGGCAACATGCCCCGCTACCCGCGTTGCGCCGTGTCGCCGCAAAGAAAACCGGCGGACCACAGATGGGGAAGGCCTGCAGCGCCTGCTGCCAGGAAAAAGGCCGGTCCGCCTGTTGCCACCTCGGCAACCGACCAGCCAGCCGATGGAGGAGGAAGCGTCCCCAGACCCTGGGACCATCTCCACAGCCGCCGCAGGGGATGAGGAGAGCGTAGGTATACTGATTCCCTCTACGACTCGAGGATGGACTTTGGGGAAGTCTGTCGTCGTATGAGCCAGCGAGGTGAGCGCGCCCGGTGTTCTGGGCAAGCGCTCTCAAAACAGGGCTGTCTGCCGGGCCACATTAACTGGTTGCCACCCGCTGTGCATCGCCGGAAGAATGCTTACAGCGTACCCGCTTGCACAGTACTTGGGTGGAGCGAAGGAACACCGTGGGTTTTAGTCGGCGCGAGTCCGACATAACTCCGCCTCGTCCCCGCGAGGGCGGGTATGTGCAGGCATTTCCACGAAAAAAAAAAAAAAAAAGGTTAGGTTGGGGTGCTACGTCAGAAAACCTCCTCGAGTGCCTGGTCGTTGAATTTCCTTTGATACTATTGTATCCGGGGAAAGGCAACGCCGGGCCGGTGACCCCAAGCACTGGTGATGATACGTTGTCGCTGCGCGGCGAATGTTCTGGACAAGGGGGATAGTTACCTGCGTCCCTCTGATAAGCGGAGGGCACAGCGGAGTGAGCTGGGGGTTGGGCATTTCCTTTGATTTCCGTATCCGGAGGAAAGGCAACCGAATGATGGTGCGCATTGGGCACCGGTGACGATACGTCGTTCTCAGTGTCCAATGCGCGGGTGGAGGCTTTCTCCCTTGATCAAAGTATCCGGGGAAAGGCAACAAATGATGGTGGGTATTAGGAACTGGTGACGATATATCGTTTCCAGTGCCTAATGCTCATAGTGGAGTGGACGGGCCTGGTGCACTCACACCGCCGCCGGGCACCTCAACCGTCCAAAACTGGGGAGTTACGTCGGCTCTCCCAGAAGACGTCGTAACCCGCTTTCGTACTCTTCAAAGACCCAAAGGTTGACGATTATGGGGTACGTCGAAGTGCAGCGGAGCGGAGGGTTTGCCTAACCGGCCGGCCCGCGAGGAGTAAATCTCTATAAAAATCAGACAGCGAAGTCTTAAAACCTGTGGGCGTTCGGACGCCCCCACAGTAAGTAGTCTTGCCCTCGGAAAGGCGTAACCCGGGTCGACCTGTCCAAATAATGGGAACAAAAATGAGCAAAAATAACACAAAAACTAGATGTATGGTGGATAGCGACGACGATACGAGCTGACTCTATGCTCAGCGTAGAGTCATTCGACGAGAGAAGAAGTGGGGAGAAACGTCCTTCTAAGGACGCAGGTATTGTGGATGGTCCGGTAACGGGCTTGATTGAGCAAAACAGCCAGGGTATATGATTTATGTTCGCCAAAAGAGTGTCGAGGACGACCTCCGACGACAGGGGAGTACGTCGGCCCTGCCCGGGCCGCCAAAATGGATGGTGGCCGCTAAGGAAGCGGGAATTGAGGTTGAGGCGGAGGTGGAGAGGATCGCATCATCGTCTCCGTCAGCCCGCGCCGTCAGGAAGTCAACCTTGTCGGAGTCGTCGTCCAACGATGGCGACTTCTGAGACGGCGACGGAGCTTCTGAAAAGAGGATCGAGGACAGTGTAGGCGTCATCACCATGGCTGCTACAAGGTCCAAAACCTTAAAGGCATATGGGTGAAGGCGCTAAAGGAGGCTGCGGAGAATGTCAGCGAGGCCGCTAAGACTCTGCAGCGACGCTGTACCGGACGAGACGAGGAAGCTGCAAGCAGATAACGCTCGGCTCCAAGGCGAAGTGTCGCAGCTCAGGAAGGAGGTGGTTCATCTACAGATGCAGGCGGGAACGGCCCAGCCAGCATGTCGAGGAATCGGGCAAGGAAGAGCTTCAGGTTCGATCATTGACCAGGTGGGGTCATCACGATCAGCGCCAGGTTCGCCGCATTGAGGACCGTCTCCTTCCGGAGAAGCGCTTTCGCCCCTCACTAGCAGCGGATAAGCAGACCGGATGCGCCCGGTCCAACATCGAGCCCTTCGCTTCCCAGGCACCTGTTCCCGCAAAGCCGGCAGTCAAGGCGCCCAGCGCCAAGCCGGTTGTAGTGGGTCTCTGGTGGCCCCTGAAGCATCCCAAGGGAGGGCGGAGCAATGCCGCGAAGGAAGGCCAAAGATGGCAACAGAGTCCCGGACCGACCTATGCCACCAGCGCCGCAGTCTAAGGATCAACCATGGACGAGATTTGCGGTGAAGAGGAAGGGACACAAGAAGCAGGGCGGGAAGGCGGCAAAGGTCCCGGCAAACCCGCAAAGAGGAGAGGGCGGTAAGGATTGCGACTCCGCGATCGTCCGCTGTTGGTGACCTGCAGCCGGAGGCCGTGGCAGCGGGCGTCACATACATTGAGGTGATTAATGAGGCGAAGGCGAAATAACCTCGCCGCCCTCGGTATAGCACCGATGAATCTGCGCCACGGGGCTCGTATGTCTGAGATCCTGGCGCAGACAGTGGGGATGCCAAGGCGGACGCCCCGCCAAGAGGTTGAGGGAGGTGTTCACCGTAGCGGGCAAAGGGGTCCGTGTCTAGACTGGCAAAGACAGCCGAAATCAAGGTGTCCGGTCTAGATGATCTGGCCTCTGTGGAGTGATGTGGTGGCGGCTGTATCGTTATTGGCGATCGTCCCAGGGACACTATTATGTAGCGAGGTTCTGCGAGTATCCCGCAGGCCCCGGATGGCCTGGGCCCGGTGTCCCGTGGCTGCTGCGCTGCGCTGCGGCTGCCGCAGGACGTCTGATGGTCTCGTGGTGGTGGCCGAGGTGAAGCTCGCAGAGCCCTCACCTCTGAGGTGTTTCCGCTGCTTTGAGGCGACACGAGGGCTCAGTGACGCACCAGTCGACCGGGGAGTTTCAGCGTTGCCAGGGCCAATCTGGCCACAAAGCGGCACAGTGCTCCGCCACCCCGCGTTGCGTTGTAAAGGCCGCCGCAAAACCGGCGGATCATAGAATGGGGAAGGTCTGCAAAGCGCCTTCCGTTGTCAGTTGTGCGTCGGTCCACCGTTGCCACCGGCAACCGACCAGCCAGCTGATGGAGGAGGAAGCGTCCCACGACCTGGGACCACTACAGCCGCCGCAGGGGAAAGGCAGAGCGTAGGCGTACTCAATTCCCCTTTACGACTCCGGGAGCCGATGACACGGGGAGGTCTGTCGCTCAATACAAGTCATGAGGTGAGAGCGCGCCCGGTGTTCCCGTGCGCTCAACACAGGGTCAACTGCCGGGGCCCGCAATAGCGAGCCGCCAACCAGCTGTGCACGCGGAAGAATGCTCACAGCGCACCCGCATGCACAGTACTTGGGTGAGCCAGCGGAACACTGGGTTTTGAATGGCGAGTCCGACACATAACCCGCCCCTCGACTTCGCGGGCGGGTATGCGTAGGCATTTCCCCACGAAAAAAAAAAAAAAAGGTTAGGTTAGGTTAGGTTAGGTTAGGTTAGGTTAGGTTAGGTTAGGTTAGGTTAGGTTAGGTTAGGTTAGGCTAGGTTAGGTTAGGTTAGGGTTTCAGACGACGCGGAAGCTGCAGGCAGATAATGCTCGCCTACAAGGTGAAGTGTCGCAGCTGAGGAAGGAGGTGGCTGACCTGGTGGGATGCAAACGAACTGGCCCAGCCAACAAACCGAGGGAGCGGGCAAGGAGGAGTTTCAGGCGCCTGGATCATTGACCAGGTGTGGGTCAATGATCAACGCCAGATTTGCCGCCCTGGAGGACCGCCTCCTCGTTGGAGTAGCGCCTCCGCCCCCCATTGGCGACCGACAAGAGGCCGGAAGCATTGCCCGGTATCTCGTCCAGCTCTTCGCCTTCCCAGACACCGGCTAAAGCAAAACCGCCTGTTAAGGCGCGGCTAGCGTCAAATCGGTTGTCGTTGGGGTCGCTGTGGCCCCGAAGCGCCCTGGGTAAAGGGAAACGAAGTGAGCCTGTAAAGGGAGGGTCCAAAGAAGGTAAAGGGAGTCCCAACCCTGCCACCCGCCCCCGGAGTCCATGGAACAACCCCAACTACGGTGGCCAGGAAGGCTCAAAAACAAGGGAGGGAAGACGAAGCAAATTGTTAGCAAACCAAGGGCGGTTAAATTGCGACTCCGCGATCCCGCCGTGGTTGTGACCCTGGAGCCTGAGGCTGCGGCAAAGGGCGTCAAGCATATATTGACGTAATTACCGAGGCGAAGGCGAAAATAAACCTAGCCTCCCTCGGTATAACTGGAGATAAGCCCGCATCTGCGCCACGGGGCCTGAATGTTCGAAATCCCTGGCGCAGACAGCGAAGCTAAGGCGGACGCCCCATTCAAAAACTGAGCGAGGTAATTTTGCAAATAGCGCGGGCAACAGGCGAGTGTCCAGACCGGCGAAGACCGCAGAAGTCAAGGTATCCGGTCTGGATGACTCCACCACAGCAGAGGACGTAATTGCGGCGGTAACGAAGGCTGGCGGCTGTCCCAAGGACGCTGTAAAGTGCAGCGAGGTCCTGCGATATCCCGGAGGCCTTGGGATGGCTCCGTCCGGTGCCCCGTGGCTGCCGCCAAAAGGCGGCCAGCGGGCGCCTAACGATTTCATGCTGGGTGGCGCCGAGGTGAAGCTCGTGAGCCCCTCAATTTTAGTGCTTCCGCTGCTCGAGGCGGGACACGTGAGGGCTCACAGTGCGACGCACCGATCGACCGGGGAGAGTTGTGCTGCTGCTGTGGTCAACCTGGCCACAAGGCGGCACACAGTGCTCCGCTACCCCGCGTTGTGCCGTGCGTCGCCGCTAAGAAACCGGTATGGACCATAGATGGGGAAGGCCTGCAAAGCGCCTTCCAAAGCTGGAAAAGGCCGGTCCGCCTGTTGCCACCTCGGCAACCGACCAGCCAGCCGATGGAGGAGGAAGCGTCCCACGACCCTGACCACTCATCAGCCGCCGCAGGGGAAAGGTGAGAGCGTGTAGGTGTACCATTTCCCCTACGACTTGAGTGGGATGGACACGGGGAGGTCTGTCGCTCAATACAAGTCAGCGGTGGAGAGCGCGCCCGGTGTTCCGCGCGCTCTCTGTGACAGGGCCAAATATGCCGAGGCCAATATTAACTGGCCGCCACCAGCTGTGCACGCGGAAGAATGCTCATAGCGTACCCGTATGCACAGCACTGGGTGGAGCTGATGGAACACTGCGGGGTTTTAGTCGGTGCGAGTCCGACATAACTCCGGGCCTCGTTCACAAGTGGGGCGGGTATGCGTAGGCATTTCCCACGAAAAAAAAAAAAAAAAAAAGGTTAGGTTAGGTTAGGTTAGGGTTGGGGTGCTACGTCAGAAACCTCCTCGAGTGCCTGGTCGTTGAATTTCCCTTGATACCATTGTAACTGGGAAAGGCAACGCCGGGATTTGGTGCACCCTGGGCACTGGTGATGACACGTTGTTGCCAGTGGCGAATGTTCTGACAGGGGATAGTTGCCTGCGTCCCTCTGATAAGCTGAGGGCACCGCGGAGTGGCAGGGGGTTGCATTCTTTGATTTTCATATCCGGAGGAAAGGCAACCGAATGATGGTGCGCATTGGTCACTGCGACGATACGTCGTTCTCAGTGCCCAATGCGCGGGTGGAGTTTTAATTTCGATCTCTGTATCCGGGGAAAGGCAACAAAATTAAGGTGCGCATTGGGAACTGGTGGCGATACGTCGTTGCCAGCGCCTAATGTTCACAGTGTGGGGACGGGCTCGGTGTGCGCTTTACTGCCGCCGGGCACACAACCGTCGAGCAAGTTGTGGGAGGTTGCATTCCTTGATTTCTGTATCCGGGGAAAGGCGTAAATGATGGTGGTATTAGGAACTGGTGACGATATATCGCTCTGTGCGCCCAATGCCCAGCAGCGGAGGACGGTCCGGTGTGCACTCACACCGCCGCCGGGCACAACTGTCCAAACCTGGGAGTTGCTGTCGGCTCCACCAGCGCGCCGTAACCTGCTGTACTCTCTTCAAAGACCCCATCGCTGACGATCATGGGGTACGTTGAGGTGCAGTGGAGCGGAGGGCTTGCCTTAACTGGCCGGCCCGCGAGAAGGATCACTCTATAAAAACCAGACAGCGAAGTCTTAAAAACCTGTGGGTACCGGACGCCCCCCACAGTATATAGTCTTGTCCCGGAATGGCGTAACCCGTGGATCGACCGTTTATTTCGTCCCTTGCTCGTGGGAATAGTATGGAAAAAAGAAAACAACTGATATTGGATAGTGACGACGAGAGTGATTCAATGCAGAGCATTGAGTCTCTTGATGAAAGAAGGTATGGTGCGGGGAGGAAACGTCCTTCCCTAGACGAAGCTGGTGGGATTGGTCACGTAATGGGCCAAGGCACAGAGGCAAGAGTATCTGCCAAGAGAGGTAGAGGAAGACCACCTACAACAGGGCAATATGTCGGCCTAGCACAGGCAAAATTGGCGTTGGTGGCCGCCAAAAGAGCAGAGGCAGAATTGGAAGCAGAGGCCGAGGTCGCCTCATCGTCTCGACAGCTCCGGAAATCAACCCTGTCGGAGTCGTCATCAAATGACGGCGACTTCCAGGGGGCGTCGGAGCTGCAGAAAAAGATCGAGGATAGCGTGGGTCTCATCAATATGGTTGCTACTAGGTCGTCAAATCTTAAAGGCACCTGGGTTCGAGCGCTAAAGGAAGCTGCGCAGTCAATAAGCGAGGTGACTGAGATTCTACAAGCACGCTGTACCTCAGACGAAACGAGGGGGCTGCAGGCGACTAACATCCGCCTCGAAGGCGAAGTCGCGCAGCTGCGGAGGGAGGTGGCGGAAATGCGGTTGCTCATAAACCGCCCCCACCAACAAACCGAAGGAGACGAGAAGGAGGAGCTGGTGCGATTGATCATTGGTCAAGTGGGGACCATGATCAACGCCAGATTCGCGGCGCTAGAAGACCGCCTCCTCCCAGAGAAACGACTCCGCCCCCACTGGCGGTGGACTGAGGGCAGAGGTCGCCGAGTGCGTCATCCGGCCCACCGCCCGCCCCAGCCGTGCCATTAAGAAAAAGGTACGTGCAAGTGGTGAAAGCGAACAGCAGCAAATCGGCTGTCGCAGGGGCTTCCGTATCCGCAAACCGCCTAAAGGTGAAGCGGAACGATCCTACAGAGGAAGCCCAAAAAGAAGATGTGTCACGGCCCCTACCTGCACCGCAGTCTATGGACGTACCATGGACCACGGTGGTAAGAAAGGGGTTGAAAACCAAGGGTAAGAAGGTGGTGAAGGGTCCCGGCAAACCCGCATCGAGGGCGGTAAAGATCGCCATTCCTCGCACGTCTGCTGTGGTGGTGACTCTCGAGCCAGAAGCCGCGGCAGCGGGGATCACATACGCTGGGGTTATAACCGAGGCGAAGGGGAAAATCAACCTCGCTTCCCTCGGAATAACCGAGCTGCGTTTCCGCAAGTGCGCCACGGGGGCTCGAATGTTCGAGATCCCCGGCGCAGACAGTAGCGACAAGGCGGACGCCCTCGCTCTAAAATTGAGTGAGGTTCTCACAGCAGCGGGTAAAGGGGTGCGAGTGTCCAGGCCAACAAAGACTGCCGAGATCAAAGTCTCTGGTCTTACCAGACTCGGCCACCGTGGTAGCGGCCGTGGTGAAGGCTGGTGGCTGCCCCAAGGAGGCTGTCAAGGCAGCGACATCCTACGATACCCCGTGCGGCGGGACTCGGGATGACTTGGGTCCGTTGTCCCAGCCGCCGCGCTAAGAAAGTGTTTACCAGCGGGCGTTTAATGGTATCTTGCGTCAGCGGTGGTCAACTGGTGGACTTCACCTCTGAGGCAGCTTCCGGTGTCTCGAAACCGGGACACGTGATAATCAATGCGACGCTCCAGTCGATCGGGGAGAGCTGTGCTTTCGCTGTGGTCAATCTGGCCACAAGGCAGCAAAGTGCTCCGCCAACCCGCGTTGCGCTGTGTGTGTCGCAGCCAGTAAACCGGCGGATCATAAGATGGGGGGCAAGGCCTGCAAGGCCACGCCCAAGAGTGGGAAGAAGTCAGTCCGCCCGCTGCCAGCTAGGCAACCGGCCAGCCAGCCGCAAGAGACAGTTGAGGCGATGGAGGAGGAACCATCCCGAAACCTCGGGACCAGTCCGCAACCGCCGCAGGGGGCAATAGGGAAAGCGTAAGCATACCCTACTCCCCCCCGAATACGACTCGAGCTATGGGCCCGGGGAGGTCTGTAGTTCAACATGAGTCAGTGAGGTGAGAGCGCGCCCGGTGTTCCCGCGCGCTCTCCATAAATGTCACCAATGGCCGGGGCCTGCATTTGCAAGCCCGCCACAGCTGTGCACGCGAAGAATGCCTCACGCGCCCCGCATGCACAGCAATCAGCGGGCAGATGGAACACCGCGTTTAGTCGGTGCGAGTCCGACATAACTCCGCCCCTTTCGTCCGCGGGCGGGTATGCGTAGGCATTCTCAATGAAAAAAAAAGGTTAGGTTAGGTTAGGTTAGGTTAGGGTTTTTTATTTGTGACCCCATTTTTGGGAGTCTGGCATGTTTGTTCCCCCTGACACGTGAACTCAGGGACTTTATTGCGCTTTTACAATTATTATCTATGTAATTTAATTTTTTACTAAAATATACGTTGCTTCATTATTGCGTTATATTTTACAATTACAAATATCCATTTGACCTTAATATCTACGTACCAATCATTCATATATCTATGTCTTATCTACCTTAGTTCTACAATTATATTCTAAATTTATATTTTCTAGCATTTCTTTTTTTTTTTTTTTTCATAATACTTTATATGTATATTGTATAACTATTTAAAATAAAATATAATAATAATAAAAGACTAAACATACAATACCATATATATAGTAGTATATGTTTAAAATGAATATAGTAATTAAAAGCATATATAGTAAACTGACTCTTTATTGTACATATTTATTTATTCTTATTTATAACTTCTTTGCTATATATTTACAGTAACTTATAAACTTATTCCTAGATTCCTTACAACTTATAATTTCGTGTATATTGTTTTTAGTTATTTCTTACTTCTGTAGCTGTATTTCTAAATCATTTTCCTGGTATATTGGACATTCTGTGATAAGGTGGATCACACTTTCCACCTTTGTCATCGTTACGCAATGCAGGGCTCTCCTTTGCATTTGAACCTGTGTGCAAGTACTCGGAGAACCCCTGTGCCCTGTCATTATTTGTACTACCGTTGGGTCCAATTCTATTT